>VZSV01000124.1:946528-1010478 GCA_013398735.1 Nothocercus julius | reverse complement strand
CGACCTGAGCCCGCGGCGGGGGGGCCGGTTATAACCTCTGCGAGCCTTTAAAAGCCGCCGAGGCTGGCTGGTGAGCAAGCACGTCCTCCCTGCAGGCTAAGAGGGCTGCGCATGGACTGAACGTCGCTGTTTTTTAAAAAAAATACAATGAAAAATCAGGCCGAACCCACCCATGGTTGTGCAGTTCCCTACCAGGAAACCCGCGGACCACTGGCGGGACCACAGAAACACCTCCATTTTAAGCACCTGTTAGTTTGTAAACCAAATGGAGGCAGGAAACAGCTGCTGGCTTAGCTGTTTGCACTGTGATTGCTAACCAGAGAGCACAGGTCGCTGCTCTGGTACCTGAACACGGGTTTAGGGGGAAATTTTGCCTTCCCACAGCCCGCACTGAGCCACTAAATGCACTCAGAGCGTCCCAGAGCCGTGTCAGCAGCCCCCAGCCGTCACGGGCTCCCTCAGCGGGGCTCTGTGCCGACATATGTCTGTGAGTCACTCAAGTGCTTCCTAAATCATTAGCCAAGGACTATTTTTATTTTTTTAAAGCCCAGTGGCAGCTTCTGAAGAATAAAGAAGCAACAGGAAAAAACAAAGTGCATCAATACTCCCAACTGGTCTCCCTGTTCTCGCAAGCCAGACCACTTGTCTGAGCTAGGACCCAGCATTTTATCACTTGGAAACGGCAGCTTCGATTGCTAAGTCTAGTCTGATGGCTGGCTGGATAATTCGTCTCTTGGCTTGGAAAGAAATGATGGAAGTCAATTTGACAGCTGCAAGGCTCCCCAAGGATCGCAGACCCAAAGTGCATAGAGCAGCGACAGACATGGCAGTGCACTGAATACCAATGAAGCTCTCTGCCTGGGAATAGTGCGAGGCAATACAAATTGCATGTGTTCAGCTGGAAGGTTATCGCTATCATTATGCTTATTACTTCTATTATTAAGACATAAAAGAAGCCCAAAGCTCCTCTTAGTCTCATAGAGCATAGAAGAGTTTCCAGTTCTGACCCACACTGCCCTCAATTAAATGAGGCTACAGAGGGTTAAAAAGATCCCGCACCAGAAAAGCTAAAAAGGTTGCCTCTTGTGAGAGCAGGAATAGGAGGAAATCAACTGAGGCCCAAACAGGACCAAGCTTCGCTGTGTCTTCTTGGAAGACCTGGGCAGGATTAGCTGCTAGACTAGTTTTCCTAAATATCATTCAATTAGAAGTTAAAAAACAACATTAAAAAAGGCAAATCAAAATGGCTCTAACATTCATATTCAAAAATATTCTTTTGCCATTGGAGAGAAGGAAAGTCAATATACTCGAACGTCCTTACATAGCAAATTCCTCCTGAAAAATACATTTACAAGGGAAACTAAGCTCAGTGTCATAAGCCTTATAGTAGGAGCACAATTGTTTGACTAAAGCTATGGTAACTGTACAGATTCTAATATGCAACCCTGCTTTATTAAATCAAACCTCTAGTGAATCTGTTATCACCATAGTAACACTGTAGTATTACATGGAAACATGTTGAACTACAGTTTGATATTAACATCTGGATAGCATCTGCATAGCTTCTTATTCACATTACTACAATTGTAACCCAAGAAGAACAAAGCTTAAGCAAAACTTTAAGGCTAAATTTTAGTCTCATATCTGTTACACTGCACATTCAGACCCCTGCTATGTCCCCTATACCTGGATTTATAATCAGGGTCTCAGCGTGGTACTTAGAGGTTAGTGTTTGTACATCTCCTAGGATGCAAACACACACACACTCAGTGATGTTGGTGATAATACCCATGCAGAAAAATTGTAAAAACATATGGTAACTGCAACTGACCATCTCAACCAGCATTCTGCACAGCAACCCAGGTTTGCTGGGAATGCTCCTAACACTCCAACACTTTAAGCAGCTTCAAGCAGAGCTTGTTCTATTCTTATTTATTTTAAGCCACCTGTCACAACATTTTTCTTGTCTTCTTTCTCCCACATAAAGTGTGGAACTTTATTCACAAAATGGCACTGGCATAAATACGAAGTTAAAAAATGTTCCAGTCTTGAGAAAAGTGACAGGTTTAATGCCCCAAATCTACACACAGTCAAAATAAGAAGTGGCCATTATTATCACTTCAGTCATTTGCCAACCCCTAGCATTCTAGGCATACAAATCGATAGTGGATTAGCTGCCCAGAAGTCATGGAATTAGAGTAATTTTTTTTTCTTTAAATTTGCCTTTGGATTTGAGTATTCAACGACTAGCTAAAGTTGAAACAGCAAGTTTTTTTCTGTAACTGCGATATCTGGAAACTTACTTTTGTTTCTTGAAATACAAGTTTGCTAAAATGATATTCAAAAAAATGCTTCTGGTTTCAAAACATTATACATAATGACACCAATACATTTTTAGGAAAACTTGCACAGATGATTGAAGTTTGGCATTTAACATTACTAACAACCTATCTACTATTCCTGCTTATTCCCAGTCACATAATGTGCACTATCTTTTAGGGAATACAACATACTTGAGGCAAAATGAGCAAACCACTGATGACAACACCATTTTTTGCAATCCCAGAAGGCAGTATAACTTTTTTTTTCCCTCCTTATAAACTAAAGCCCCGATCAGTGAAAAAAAATGTGATTGCCTAAAATCTAGATATTACATCTGGATGAACAAAGGATCCCAGTCCTTTTTTTTTTTCCCTCCAGAATAGCTGAATACTTTTTAAAGACCATATACTACAAACAACTGTAAGAAGTGGCATTTCTTTCCTGTCCCAGCCCAGAAACCTGTGATATTACTCATTTCATAGCATGTTATGTTGCAAAGGCATTTATGATTTCTAGCACAGGCACCAATGTGCAAATGACATTGAGAAGAAATGTGTGGGTTGAGAAGATCAACTTGTTTTGAAGAATTTACTACCCTATTATAGCCTATTTCATAGAGATAATAGAGATGCAGAATAGATCAGAGGTAAGTAGCCATACTAAAATAAACACTATGTTAAAATTCCAGCCTTGGAGCACACAAGAGTCTTTTGAGTGCTTAGGTTAGACCTTTTGCAACGAGAAGAAATACATGGCAAGTGGCACAGGATTAAGGGTTTAACTTCTAGAAGCATGTAGGCCCCTAAATCTGTAGATTAGTGAGATCACTTAGTGAGATTTTTCAACAGTGCACAGGTACTTACCTGCCACTGAAGTCAGTAGGCAGTAAAAATATCCCAGGTTGGTCTGGAAAATCCTGCCAGGTTCAGCAGGTTTTCTAAGAGAGACTAATACCTTTCAATTAATCTAGTCCTACATGTTTGCCAAACAGAAATAAATTTAAACAAGTTTTGTAGTGCTCTGATGATTATGGGCCTTCTAGGGTTTCCTCATTTAGTTGTTGAATGTTGGTACACAAACACAATAAAGTTACGCTAGTTAAAAGCCAACATAAGAAAATGGTCAGGGTCTATGAAGCAAGAGAGGACTAACAAAACCCAGACTGAGCAGCTGCGTAATCCTCTAGAAGTAAAAAATAACTCATACTTAAGGAAAAAGAAAAAAAAAAAATACCAGGATCAGCTTCTCACTTTTGATCTTTAGTAGTCTTCTCTCCATTCTTCAGCAAAATTTTCAAGAGAAACTACTGCTTCCAAATGGCAATTTCACAAGCACCTGTGAGAAAAGTAATTGGAACTAATTATCTGTTGGTTGTCTGGGACTGAGGGGTTACAGCAGTTACTTCAGTTAGGAAGCAAGTTGTGGGAGAGCTTATTCTCAGCAAAATGAAATAAGCTAGTCCTTAAGCAAAAGTTTTTAAAAGAATTTCTGAAAGCTTCCTTTAGAAAGGGGAGTTACCAGCAATCAGAATTACATGTAACTTTTAGAGAATGTTGGAAAGCATCCTGATTATAACCTCTATCACAATAAGCTATCTGGATATTTGAAGTTATTTTGCCTTCTTCTTTTATCCTTTGCTGAGATCAATTTTAGCAGAATTTTAGCAAGTTTAGCAGAATAGGCTATAGGTTGGAAGAAGCAGTTGTGAGTGCAAAGCTTAAAAAAATCAAAGAAAACAACAGAAAATCCTCTGATGATTAATAACTATACTGTCCTCATTCTATAACATAATGATAATTGATAATAATGATAATTCATCTTTCAATAACACAGCACATTTCCTCTGTGAGGGGAATGGATCCCTTAAGTGTGAGAAGGAGAATGAACAATAGTGAAGCATTACTGTTTTAATCTGTTACTGATGAGTTACATCAACATTAAAATTTATGTTTGCCTGTGCAGCAGAGATGCATTTTAACCAGGTCCTCTGAGGGATTTGCCTGTGACCAGACTAGCGCTGAATAGAAAGAGAAGAGGCTGTACTGCTGCCTAATGGGAGAAGGGAGGAATTATATGATTTTTTTAAAAGGAACTCACCAGAGGTTAGCTCCCCATGGTTACATTCTGCTGCAGCACACATGCTTGGGAAGAAGCAATCCAGGTATTTATTTCCAATTCTACTGTAATGCAAAAAGGAAGTCAGGCCTACTGTAAGCATAGATAACTAGTTCAGAACAAAGCGAAGAAGGTTATAGATTACACAGCTTTAGTAACAGTCAAAGTAAGTGAATAATACTAAGAAGCATAAATGTAGTCTTCATACTTAGCAACTGCATTCTTAAATCAATTTAGCTCCAACTTAAATGTCTGCAGAAAAAGGAAAAAGGAGGATGACAATAAGGGAAGAAGACACCCTAAGAAGCAGCCTTGTTAACTAGTACCAACTTCTTGTTATCCTCCTCTGCATATATTGTCACTATATGTATTGCTAGATATCTCAGATATTAGACATTTCTCTGCATACCCAATAACAATAGTTATAACCCCTCAGGTGTGTTAACCTATTGGGACAAGGAAACATAAGAGTCAAATCTTCAGCTGCTGTAAACTTGTGCACCTCTAGTTTACACTAGTCTTTATTTTAACTGCTGCATTCTTCAAGTAAACCATTTAATTTGCTAGAGTGCTTGATATATACCAAACTCTTAATACATTCCTTTTTATTATATATTTTTTTAAACAGGGTAGTGGTTTTTTCTTTTTTTTTTGCTTTGGAGTATGGGAGTTCAGATAATCCCAGATGAATCAACTGAATATGCTTTTAGCAGTCAAGAAGTGATTTTTCTCAGTTATCACTGAGTTCAGATGTATCTGTGATTACACACACTTACTAGTGATCAAATCCTAGAAACATTGTAATTGTGTATATATAATGGATCAAATATGAAAGTAAACTGTCTGTGAGCATACCAAATCCTTTTGTATATGCTTTTAGTAGTAACTTTGATTTTTTTTTTGTTGTGTCTTTTAGTGAAAGAAAACCATAACAGGGCCATTCTTACAACAGAACAATTCCTGAAGAATATAAAATACAGTGAGTGCTGCATACACTGGTTTCTGAGAAGCATTAGTATGAAATCTTGATTGACTGATTCCTTCTGAAAATAATAAGATGTGCAGTTTGAGGCACAGACCTTCTCAGCAATGAATTATCTCCATTAAAATCAAACAAAAATTTAAACTGCATTACTACAGTTTAGTATTTTTAAGTAGGTGAGGAATTACAACAGGCTTTCAGAATATTTTACCTTTTGAAAGTTTTCAAAAGGTGAACTATATATTTTTTCAATTCATACTTTGAAAAAATCAATGTAAAAACTGTAATGAGTTTGAATGGGGTCCCTGCATAGGTCTATAGTGATGTATATGCTGAAATGCCAAAGCTAGACAGTCAAGTGAGGAAGTAGGTATGATGCTGGTTTAATAAGGACCAGAAGCCCATGGAAATTCACTCAGACAGTGAGAGCTGATGACTTGAACTTTGTAGGTAGCTCTGGGAGCCTTGCTGAACAGGACCCTAAACACTTGAAAGCAAAACGCACGGCCCCGTTTCATGGTAGACTGCATGGGTAAAGTTGTGTGAAACTTCAGCTTCTGCCTGCTAGAACTCCATTACACTTCTCAAAAACTTTTGATAAATGTCACATGCAGAGTAAAATACAATGAGGAAGAGGAGAAGGAGAAAAGGCCAATATTAACAGCTTCTATATGACCCTTCATAAAATTCATGTTTTCCTCTCTGTATGATTTATAATAAAGGCCTTAAAGAGGATAAACCAGGGAAAAGAGAACCTAAGATGATGTGCATAAAAAAGACACAGACAAAATACAACTGTATAGAACACATCCTATTCTGCTGCAAGGAAATTCATGGACCTGATTATGTAATCTTGGGAGGGAAGCCAAAGAAGACTGGAAATACACGGAACACTTAAAACAAGTGATCTTACTGGGAGGTTACACTGGTACCTTTTATCCTACTGGTAGCCAGATGTTTCAGAAAATACCCAGAAGTGAAACACTTGTTAAGCATGAGGAAATGAACTGGAGAATCATTCTCTTCTTTCTCTTTCAGAATGTCATCAAGCAATCTATCTAACCTCCTGTACATGCATGTAAGCTCTCTGTAATACTGCAGCCAGACTGCCTCAGGCTTTTGATCTTAGATCTCACAAAAGCCAAGGAGGAGTGGATTGAGTTAGCAGTTGGAAAGTAGCATCCTGGGGAAGAAATTGAGGGCTGAAGCAATTGCTGCAGTGATGATGTGGGTGGCACTCCTGCTGAGCCAAAATGGTGCTGAGGAAGGGTGTGCTGCTGGACACTGCCCTCGCTTTCAGAGAGGAGGTGAGAAGGAGCATTCTGAGCAAGTGGACATTTAGCACCTTGAGTACAGAGCTGTCTGAAATGGCTGCACTTTAATGATGGCTGATGTGATGCTTTTACAGATGTAGACCCAACATTTCAATTACCAATTCAGCAGCAGGATGTAGGAGGCTCAACAAGGTTGCTCCAGTGCTGCCCTTTGGGAATCTAACTGCAGCGGCCTGAGCACTAGATGCAGAGCACAATCTGCACGGTAATATAAAATGCTCCAAGATATCACTCCAACTACTGCTGCAAAAAGGTTAGCACTGCTCCACCTTGTCAACTACAAATCCCATGCCCCTTTCAGAGCCAGCTTTCTCTAAAGAGAAATCCACTGGCAGTCCCTGCCCCCCTTCCCAAGCCCCTAAACAGAAAAAATGGAGCGTGCCTCTTTACAACGAGCCTATTTAGGCCACAGATGCTAAATGAATTCAGCAGACAGACGGAGTAATGGAATGTCAGTGTTCCAGTCTGCTGCCTTGAAGCAATAGGGGTTTTTTTGTTATTAATTTCTTGTTTCATTTTCCAGTGCTGCCTCTGGGCTCCACACTTTAGATGCAGTATTCTTGTCAGTCTTGTTAACCTAATTTGGAAATAATTAAATTTTAAAATATTAAAGGGATTATAGATACTTCCCACTGCACTTCCCCCGCCCCTTCCCTTTATTCTGCCCCTCCCAAACTGCTAAATTTTGCTTCAGGATTTAAAATGTGTTACTGCAGAATCCGATTTGTTACTGCAGTTTCCTTTGCGAATGTTGGAGAATATTTGAAGGGAAAGAAAAACAAAAATAGAATTAATTCCAGTTAAAGGTGCCCAGGAGTCTTATGGTATAAAGAGCTTTTTACTGCTCTGGTATCTTGGAACCTGATCTTACTTCCATTGAAATTAATGTTAAAATTCATTCCCTTAGACCTGGAAGATCTTCAGTCACATCTGAGTCTCCATGTCACAAACAAGGGTCCAATTTATCATAACTAGATTATATTTACTGTTATACTCCCTAGTACTTAAAGAAAATAACTGAAACTTGGCCCTGTCCCTATATACAGTATCCTGCTCTTGAATACTATCATCAGCAAAGCCCTCTGCTGATTTAATTTTAGGCCTCACAGATGCCAGATATTCTCACAGATACACTTTGCATTTTATTGCTGGGAAGACTGAAACAGAAAAGTAATGCAACTTGCTAGAGACCAAAGAGCAAAATGAGAGGAGAACTGTGAACAGATCCTAGAAGCCCTGTCACATAGACCCTAGAAAACACATTGTCACCTTCATGTATGGCTGCTCCAAGCTGCCCTCGTACTGCAAATACCTGCTTGATAACTCTTCTTTTTTCAGTTTTCACCTTTTGCCAACAGATAAAACCGGAAGATTCTGGATGCTGAATGTCTGAACACAGGCTGATAGACTTTAAAGCTAGGAAGAACAGCATCTCCTGCAAACCACAGCCCAGACGTTATCATCAATAATTTCTTCTACTTTTTTTTAACTTAATATTTACTTAAAAGTCTAAAATGGGATCTGAATTATTCTGATAATGTTTGTCCAGCTCTGAATATTGGCATTTTTTAAAAAATGATTCCCTATTTCAAAAAGTCACATTGTGGATCTCACAACAGATGGAGATTTCCTAACTCATAGGCTTGTCCTCTTATGGGTCCAGCATGCTGCTGTTATTTTAAGGCTACATCTGGAACAGAGCCTACAAAAGGAAAAATGAAACCACTACCAGCTCATCTGTGCCATCTTTGTCCCACATTTCCATCTTGAAAACATTCCGCTTTGCTTCAGATCTTTCTGGGTCACCAGTGGTTTGTTTCAACAACTGCATTCCAGACCTTGCTGGGACTCTACCAATCATTTTTGTTTATGGCTTCTATTTCCTGTATATTCTTCTCTCTGCATTCCACAGCTCACGCCATATCTTAGATGGGGAAATAAGAAATAGGGGAAGTAAGGGGAATCCAGTGCGTCACAGATTTTGTGTGTTCCACATAAACTGAGGTTAAGCCTATCATGAGAATGGCTCTCTAGGAACTCAGACTTCCTTTTATCTGGAGGAGTCAGCCGAGTACAACCTACCCTCAGTTTGCTCAACAGTTACTATGCAAAAAATACGGACACAGTTGGGGAAAAACAAAATAAAAAACAAAGTCCTTGGGACATATTAAAGGTGGCAACACTGTAGTTTGTCATATCTTTTACAGAGAGTATAAACAGTTTTCTATTGAAGAAATAGGTCTTAGTAGGTCTTAGTAACCTGAATGCTCCAGAGAAGATACTGAAGATATTGATTTCTGAAGATCTTTCCTCTATACGTTTACCTTCCAGAATAAAACTGTTGTTTTTGTGAGAGGACATAAAGACATATTATTTAGATTATTTGAACGTTCAGTTCTCTTAGAATAGGTGACTATGTATGAATCACCAGCTATACTGAACATTTAGGTCAGAAAAAAGCATACAAACAGAAAATACTGTATGCAAAGCTAAGGAAATTATATCAATTTCTCTATAACATGTATTTTTATATGGTCTTTTTTTAAATAGTAGTTCTTTCTTTTCCCTCCCCCAATATCAGTATAGTTTTATGTTCAGAAAACAGTATTTTTTTCACCAGTGTAAATTCTCTGTCTTTTTCAGAATCATTTTATGGCATGATTTAGGAGAGAAATGAGCCTCAGTTAGAGTGGAAGTTAAGAGAGCAGCAGTGGCAGTGTCAAAGCAGAGGAACATTACACTGTAGGATTCTGCACTTGCAAAGCATGATCTACTCTGTCTTGAAATAAAGGAACTCCTAGCTAGGAGTCCCTGGTTAGGCATATGATATATATATATATATATATTTTTTTTTTCATCAGGCAAAGAAAGGATCCATAATGCAGTGAGTTATACTTGGGTTGAAGAAAAAAGCTTTTAAAGGATAGCAAGTGGTACCATACGTTTTCATTATGGAGCATGCTATGCAAAGAGCTGGGTAGTCAGCTCCCACCAACCATCTGGAGAGAGAAGTCACTCAAATTTAAGTGCTGAACCTGCTGTGGCAGACAAACGATGCCAATGAACCACTCATGCTCTCCCCCTGTCTGTTTTCCTGCCTTTTGCTGCAGTAGAGCCTTAAAATAAAATAATCTGACTACCACTTTCCAAACACCTGCTTCCAAACCCCCCTGGCTTCCACACGCACCGTGCACTTCACCCCTTGGACGTTAAGAGGCCCACATGTACAGAAGGAGCCACACTGAGGGGCTGTGGCCACGAGGGAACGTCACAGAAATGAAATCCATAAGCCACGAAAGAACTGTCTTTTCTTTACTGAGTGCCTCATGTCCTCCTGCTAAACTTGAAATTCTGTTTTATGTCTTCCCCATTCCTCCCCATTGTTTAACATCTTTTTGACTCCTGTTAAAAACTTCCTGGGGCTCAGACCTTAGGAAACCAGCAAGCTCACTGGCTTTGCCTTATGAAAAGTGCCTTTAAGTGTTAGAAAGGCTTTAGCAGCTTTGAAATAAAAGGAACTTTCAAGCATGTTGCCATAAATTGTTTTGTTGCCTGTAGTCAGCAAGAATCATTTTGCAGACTTTTGAAGCTGGAGGGCATCAATTGCTTTGTTTCTTCTTACTATCAAATCTATCCTCCAGTGACTTGTTTTACACTTGCAGGCTGCTTTGGGATGCTCAGCAGATGCTAAATGGGGCACAAGAGACATATCAAGCCTCCTGGTGTGTATATATTTTTAAATCAAATAGGCAATGATGGACAGAGGAATCTGTGCTAGTGAATCAAATGTTCTCAGCTTGCTCTGTTGGATACCGTCATCCTGCCTCACTGCAGGACTAGAAAGTAACTGCCTGACTGAGTAAAGTAGATGTAGCTTGAGGTCGAGTTTGATGCATCTCACCCATATAACTGCCTTTGTTTCTTTTCCAGTAATCAATGTGATGAAAATCTTACCAAATACAAGGGCTATTGATATTTTTTCTGTCCTTTGAATTTGTCTGTATACAGAAATTGCACAGAACTAACCTAAACTAGACAGGACTATGAGTAGCAGTCCTAGCTTTTGCAATCTTTCCAAAAAAGCAAATATGAAAAAAAAAAAAAAAAAAAAAAAAGAACAAAGATGGTATTGCTTTACTGCACGAACTGACTGGCTGCCTGCATACCTACAGAAAGGTAGAGGAATAAAGCCTATCAGAAAAAAACAATCACTGGTGTCAATGGAACTCAATTTGTCATCAAGAAGGCAACCTAAAGCAAAAAGAACAATATGTACAAGTTCCATATTTGCTGTAAATGATGAAATATTCCCATACGATGGTATGGGAAAACTGAAGTATTCAAAAAACATAAAATATCCAAAAAGACTGTATAAAAATCTGGATTCTGGCATCTCCGCTGCTGAAATGTCAGAGCTGCTTAACAGAGCTTAGTGAAGGCCAGTGCAATGATTATAGCTAATACAGCAGCTGGGAGAACTGCGTTCACCCTCCTTTGTCAACACAGATTTTCCATAAGTTCTGCCAACTGATTTAGCTTTCCTGAGTGTCAGATTCTTATCGATCTGAAATGCAGGGAGAATAATTCTCTCCTACTTAACAAGGATGTGGAGTACATAAATTGATTGCAGCTTGTAAGACAGTCAGTTCAGTGGTGAGAATTGTGAAAGCCCCTGACATGCACAAGGGGTGTTACTTGCTTGAAAGCAGATACTGAAGAAATGGTAGAATAAAGTTAGTGGAGTCCATGATTTGTGGTCTTATGTGAGAGAATGTGCTTGCTTCAAAATATCTCATATACTGAATGTTTTTTCACAGTCTGCTAATATCTTTGGTTCTGGTTCCCCTGCTTGGATCAACCTCTTCGCTGTTGTCCATTTTTTCACTTCCTCTACATCCCCACACACGGACATCAAGTTGTCCACGTGGTGGTGGCACCGAGATCAGTAAGTAGACAGTCCCGGCTTGCTGCCACTGCTGCAGGGTTTGGCTGTCTCCATAGCTCAGCAACATGTGCAACTCCTATTAATAAAACAGTGTGTGCTGGTGGAACAAGGCCAGATTGCTCTCATCTTTGTGTTTTCTAATTCCTCCTATAGCCTTCGCCTCGCAAACAGGAACAAAGATCTCCCCTGTCTGATGTTACTAGCTGTAGAAAGGACCTGTTAATTACTTAGCGTGTCACTTCTGATGGAGACAGCATGTTGGGAAGCAAAGCAGCCTCTTGCAGGACCACTAACCCATCTTCTCTTCCTCTCCCCACAGTGCACAGATGCTGAGTTCATCGCCCCAGGTGCATGCACACCGGAAATTCAGTAGTCAGTGTTTTGGACAGCAGCCATCAGGAGATCTCTCTATGATCAGGCCCTGTTTCTGTGTGAAATAAGACCGAGACAGGATGGCAGACACAGGTGCTAGTTTTCTTCAGAGATGTTGCACAGTAGCTGTTGTTCTTCAGTCCATGAGTCCAGGCCAGGAGTCTACCTAGGGCAGGGAGTGCGACCCAACAAGGTTCCCAGCATGCCTGCACAGACATCTGCACATAACCAATTAAACAATATTTATTTTTAAAAATTTAATCCTGGATTAGCACTGGCAAGTTTGATAACCCTAGCAGGGGAGGGAGGCTGGCACAGATTTTGGAGTGATCTTAACATGCTCCCTCTTCCTCAGACAAGCTAGCCACGCACAGTGGAACTAGAGCACAGCAGCAGACCTAAAAACAGTGAGCTGTTGACTTCATGCAAAACTTCATCATCTGTAAACTTTGCAGAAGAGTCAGTTCACATCCAGATCCTACTTACTAGATCATATGAACATTATGTGGCAATAACTGCATAGTCCTGGTTTAGGCCCAACAAATAAAACATCACAGAAGCATAAGAAAATGCACATATATATATATATATAAATGAAAATATATATATTCAGATATAAGCAGCTGAAATGAAAAGTTCAGGGTGCTAGAGCCCAGAATGCCAGCTTCCTGGTCTTAGCAGAAAGTCAGTGTTGCCCTCATGCTTGTAATCTTCAAAGAGTTGTGCAGATTAGAGAGAGAGAGAGAGAGAGAGAGAGAGAGAGAAGGATTGTAGTTGGTGGTAAACCGCTTATTAACCTTTCCTCAATTACGGAAAAAACAATCAATGAACCAAGTGGCCCTGAACAGTCATGGACCTGAGAAGTAGCAAAAGAATCAGCTCACTGATCCCAGCTCTCTCGCTGCGCAGTATGAAGCTCGCAGGGTGATCTGCCTCCCACAAGCAGCAGTCAGACATGATGATTAAACCCTAGCAGTCTTCAGAGTCCTGGGGTCCATCCAGGGCGGAGTGGGTGCTCTGCAAAAAAAGACTGCACAGTACAGCTTGTGTCACATGCTCATTTCCCTTTCTTAGTTGACAGAAGATCAAGTACACTTGTGCTCTGAGATCTGTCCTGTATAAATATCCCCAGGAAATAAATAAATGCCAGTACACTTGTGCATTTCTCTCAGATATTCTTCTCCCCAGCTGCTGTGCTGACAGTTCTTACCAAGAAGCAGGCATTTCATTCTGGCTCACTGTTCTGCTGGAGGGAGAAAAGATGCTCCTAAAGCAGAGAAAGGGAGGGTTGCAATTCAATTACTAGAATATTAATCTGTTTATTTATAGATACACGTACACACAAACCTGTGCAGAAAACTGCAAGCTAATTTATTCTCACTCTCTAATTGAATGGGTTAGTTGAAGCCTGAAATCTTATTCAAGACAAGGGGCTGTGAGAGAGAGGGGAGGGAGTTTAGGACTGGGGCTTTAATTGTCATCCAGATGGGTGTTGAGACCAGATATCTGTTATGAAGAATAAATAAAAGGCAAGTGTCTCAGTGATTTGGTTTTCCAGCAATTCTGGCCACAGGCCATTTGGCTATGACTGTCTTGAGTCCCCACAGGACTTTGCAGATGACAAATAAAGTGTCCCCAACCCCAGGACAAATGCCAGCCCACTGTGGCATAAACAGGAATGAAGGTATTCAGAGACTGAACGACTGTGACTAAATACTAGGCTTGAAGGATGCTCTTCTCTCAAAAGCAAGATGAGTTGATAACCCCAACCACCCTGAACCAACAAAACTGTTCTAGAGGAGAGAGACAAATAAATGAAGAATTAAGTACACAACAAACCCTTAGCTACATTTGCCTGTAAAGTCATCAAAATCTTGGGGTCTGACCCAGAAGTCTTCAAACGCCTTTAAAACCACCATGAATTTCTGAGCACCACCAGGGGATGGGAAGTCAGACTTCTATTCCATATGCTGGTTCTTTATGTCCTAGGAAAACCTTTTCACCTCTGCATGCCTTGGTGACCTATTTGTAGAATAAGAAGAGTGCTCATCTGTCTGTATATGGGTTATGAATTTAATTATTGAAATGCAGAGGAATCTCCAAGGTTCTCTGGAGCAGAGGCACTCACAGGTCCAGCAGCAGGATTTGCATACAAAAGGAGCTATGTTCCTGTGCCAGATCAGCCACAGCTGATCCGATTCAGCACAAAGTCTTTAACCTGGAAACTTGACAGTGACTGTGGACAGATGAGCCTGTCTCAAGCTGACAGTCCTGACTTCCACTTGGCTTTGAGTCTGCGGATGGGCCCCAGCCAAAGAAACCCCCAGCCAGCGAGACTCTTTTGGCATCACCTCTCTGCACCTGGTCACAAATGACTTTGCAATGCACATCACCTCCCGCAGCTCCTTCCCCTGGAGACGATCTCCAGGCAGACATGAAGTCACAGGTTCTTACACCAGCTCGGAGAAGGGACCTGAGCTCAAAATGTGAAGGCTGGCAAGAGGAAATGCTTGGATGCTGACCCCCGCTCCTCAGTCTTAATCTTGCTGTCTTTACAGAGGAATCCATGTGTTTTGTCTAGTGCTAATGAGCTGGCCTGTGTTATCTCTAATGTCATTTTTAAATTACATTAACCCCAGACTGTGGGTGTGTGTTTACATGGAGATAGTAATATGCTGGGAAGGAGGGTGCCTTGGGCACACAGATGAAACCTGCAAAGCTTCTCTGTTGGCTTTGGCTGCTGTGCTGACTGGCACCACCCCAGGGGAGAGTATGCCCATGCATCACAAGTTTGCTTTTTGGTTCCCCTTCCACCCACCCCTGAGCTGGGTTCTCTGCCAGCTCAGCTTCTGTATAAATCAAAGGGAAATATTCTCCCCCTCCCGTTTTTTTTTTTTTTCTTTCCTGAACAGATTGGATGTCATTATGTGCATCTGAGCTTGCTGAGGCTGGGTTGGGGGCAGAAGGAGTGAGGGAAAGAAGAGACAGTTTTAGAAAAAAATGCTTGCAGTCCATTAAAGGGAGAAAACAGCCTCCAGCTACAAGTAACCAGCACTTTAAATACGCTCTGATTTACTAGGAAAACCCAGAGAGCTTAAATATTTAAAAATAAGGGAGGCAGTGCAGAAAAAAAAAATAGAGGGGCAAGGATGTAAAGCTCAGAGCTGGAGCAACGGGACAGAAAGCACAGGATGTGACAGAGGAGCTGAATGTCAGAACACCCATACTGTGCACAGGGATGCTCAGGTGGGAATTCACAGGCTACATGCAGTCCTACAGGCAGACGTCAGTCTGCAAACACCCTGCCATGAACAACCTTACTCCAAGGGGAGGAAAGAGGAGAAAGGTGGGAGGAAAGAGGAGAAGAGGGACAGACAGGGAGAGAGGGAAATAGAGGAAGAGGGAAGGGGGAAGAAGAGAAAGGGGGGGAAAGGGAGGAAAAAGGGGAGAAAACGAGGAGAAAAGGAGGGGGGAAAAAGAGGAAGAGAGAAGAAAGGGGGCAGGGAGGGTGAGGGAGGGAAGGGAGCGAGAACCAAATGCGTGGCATTCAAAATAAGCATCTTTCAAAGGCTTTGGCTGGGATGCAGATTTGCAGAAGCTCTGGCCCCATAATTCCCTGGCACACAAAGCTGGCTCGAGGCATCCGCATGCCCAAAAAGGGCTTGCAGAATAAAGAGTAGATAAAAAGAAAAACCCAACAATCCTATGAATTAGAAATGAAGGCAAGGGAAACAGCTGTACTTCCAACTGCAGGTGACCTCATTGGGAAGCTGTGCCACCGAGAGGCAGGATCACGGCCAGGAGTGCACAACTAACAGGCTCTGACAGTCATAGCTGTGAGGGTGAACCCTTCCCCTACCTATATTAAAGAGGAGGTAATTACTCAGCTCTCCTGCCAGCTATATTTTAATCGAGAACTAATTTACTTTGAACACTGTTATAAACTTTTATGTTACAGCATATTCTAAAATCTCAACTGACACTACTGTGTCTGGTACTGTACATGCACTCAAATATGAAAATATTACTAATCACCATCTTCTCAAGCACATACCAAGTCACAACTGACTCCAGAATGAAGTGATGCAGGTTTTTAGAAAGCACGTTGCTTCACTAAAGATGCTGGGCAAGAGAGGATCAAAGTCTGCTCAATTTTTAGAAAAGAAAATGACAAAGAATAATAAACTCACATGAGAATAAAAGACAAAAGCAGCCATTAAAAAAATTGCTTGTGAATTGGTAGGGCTTTTTATTAGAGTTAATTCCAGAACGATTTCAGAAAATCATTCCCAATTGCAGTTCTTGTTTATTCTGCAGAGAACGGAAATGGTCTCACTTTAAAAGAGGGATCTCGATTCCTTCAGAAAATGACCATACATGTACGCTGCAAGGCATACTGCAATTCTATCCCAGGGGCATTAAAAATAGCCAGAGAGCATGTACCACCAAGCAACAATAATTTGCTGCTACTAAAATAGTTTACAGTATTTAAAAAAAGCTTAATCTAGAGATAGTTCTCTTGGCAGCACAAATCTTGCTGGTGCCAAGAGAAAAATAATTTGCATCCCTGGTGTCAATGGTAATACTACCATGTTGCTTCAACTCTCCAGGAGATGCAGCCAGCTCAGCACTGCTTTCAGAAAGAAAATCTCTGAAAATAATATGGAGAAAAAGAATTGACATTGTAATTGCATCAGTAATGAATTTGACGTCAGCAGGTGATGAATCATTCTTTATACCAAGCATGTATCTAATGAAACATAATGCAGGTGCTTGTTTTGTTGGACTTTTTTTTTTTTTTTTTTAATTTCAAGCTGTTGTTAAAAGCCTTTAAAGGGTTAAATTCTCAAGAGTATGGTTGCCTTGGTACTATGCTTTCAGCTGTGATCAGCAATACCTAACAAAAACAGTACTTAGTTTTTTTTTTTTTTTTTTTAATTTCAAGCTGTTGTTAAAAGCCTTTAAAGGGTTAAATTCTCAAGAGTATGGTTGCCTTGGTACTATGCTTTCAGCTGTGATCAGCAATACCTAACAAAAACAGTACTTAGTTTTTTTTTGTTTTTTTTGTTTTTTTTTAAAGTATTCCCCACTGTCAATGTGTAATTAATTAGCCTCTCCTCCCCCCTCAGCTGAACCGAGATTCACATAATCAGACCCTTGGGGACCCTCCTCTTTTCCTCCTATCAAAGTCAGACAGTGACTAGGAACTGAATTATTCATTCAGCTGTAGGTGTAACATATCCATTTAAATGATTTAAAGTTTAAGCAGTCTTGCTGCTGTTCAAGCAACAAAAAAAAGTTTAAAGTGTAGAACCCAACAAGAATTGGGAAAGTTCTTTTTTCTTAAACCACTTGTTTGATGACATCAACAGCACCCATGTTTGTCTGCTGAACCTACCTGACTGAAAAAGGAACTGACTGCAGGGGAATGGCACACGAACAAGAGCACCCCTCACTCAGTAAGGATATATCATGATTATAAGCACTAATTAAAGATTTTGTTCCAATATGTCTAAGCAGAATATCTTTGCAACGAAAATTGATTGTATGCACTTTGCATGAAAATACATGGTAAGTGAATTCCATGTCCACAATCATAGAAAATCACATCTAGCTACCTATTTGGTCCTCATTACCTATTGTATCAAAGAATCTCATGCTAAGAATTATGTACAGTCAGTCAAGGAACAAATTAACCATAATTAACAACAATTTGTAGCACTTCTGATTAGATCTCAAAGTGCTTCAGAGACAGACTTTGAACATTTTTGTGATCAAAGGCAATTCTATCACTCCTGTTTCAAATCTGGGGATCTGAAGTGGTTGAAATGTGTGGAATCTGGGCAAGTTTTTCCTGGGCCAGTAGAGCATCCTGACCATGCACCAATTCTGTTTTTTGTACGAACCTAGGTCTCCTCCTGTTTACCTGCTTCTGCCCCACTTACGCATGCTGGTTCCCGTACAAAGAATGGCCACAAGTCTGGACCAGATCACCTGGCTAAAACCCTAGTGATTGCTAGGGCTTAAAATTTTGTTAGCAATTCCACATTACATAGTATTTCTCTTGAAGATGCAGATGCTTGAATGCCACCTGAGAACCTCAGCCTACAAGTCATAATTACACGACTTAAGATTTTTAAGTCCAGACTTGTATTTTTATTAATAATAATTATTAATAATATGACTGTCAGAGCAAACAATACCAAAACCAAACGAAAACAAAAACCAAATACACACCGAATCCTGAAATATCTGAAAGCATTTTAAGCAAAGCTTGAAAGAAGCAGGTCACAGAATCCCTCCTCTAACTCCTAAGTACAGAATCCACTGTACGCAAGCTTGGGCATTATGCCAGACTCCATAGGCAAGGGCATGGAGAGGTATGACCAGAGAGAATCAGCAGCCCTCAGCAACTGTGTGATGCTGACACCCTGAGCTGCTTTAAGCTGAGCAGCTTTTGAGGCTACCTAACTAAATCGTCTGGGTTGCAGAATGCAAATTGGAGCATTCTGGTAGAAAACAAGGGTTGCTTAAAACTACTCGATTGCCCCCATTGTTGAGAAACCCGGAGGTGGCACAGTGCAAAACCACAGCAGCGAGAAGGGAAGAGAAGGGTATTTCTGATTACATATCCAGCACTATTCAGTGTTGTTGGAAAAGCTGGGAAATCTCTCCTCCTGTCTTTAAGATTCTACTCTGCAATTGGCTCTACCCACACAAGCCTGATTGTGGAATCAAGCCTCTTATTTCTGTGAATCCTTTTTAATCTACATTTGAGTGGCATCATCATCATCTTGATTAGAAGCCCTCCTTGCTTAGAGCTGAGTTTCCCTGAGAGTTGTCTCTGTATAAGATGCTCCATCAAAGGAGTGTCATAACAGACTGTTTGCCAATTTGAAATCCAACAGTTTGTCTGGTGTAAGTGTTAAAAATGTTGTCTTGGCAGGTTTTTTTTTTTTTTTTTTTTTGCCTTGAGTGATTTGATTTTTTCCCCCCTCTCTATTTGCTTCTACAGTATGTCAAGCAAACTGGATCATTTTAGTAATCAAACCTGCTTTTTTTCTTTCACTTCAAAAGAAAACCCAACACTTAACCTCTGAATTCAAAAGTAATTTCATGTGACAGTATACACCTTTAAGAATGTATATAAACTGAATAAATCCCCTGCTCATAAAGGAAAAGCAATTCTTTATAGTCATATGTAAGCTTTGAGTAACTTAGCATCCAGAAGAAGGCACCTATATATGAAAAAAAAGGCAGCTTATGCCCCCTCCAAATGAGATGACAGTTTCAACAGTACCAATCAGGAGCACCTCCACTAAAGTCATACCAATTTAAAACTCATGTGAGTGAAATAAAATTCAGCCCTTCAGAGAATATGCAAGCGGGTATGAAACATTAACAAAGAGGATTCTCTCCACCTCCTGGGAGCACTGCCTGGGCAGCTCTAGCACAAAGTGCCTGGCAGCAGAGCACGAGAGCTCTGCGTACGTGCACATATGTGATGGGTGTGGGTAGAAATGACCTGAGTATCTCACAGAAATTCTATTTTCGAGCTCTGTGCCTGGTTCATGAAAGAAGGTGCCTCAGCTTGATGAAGTACATGCTCTCCCTGCCCCTTCCCAAGCTGCACTCTTTCCCGTTGGGCAGAACTCACACTCAATGGTGATGCTGTCATTCCTTTTACCGTGGGCTCCATGTGTGCTATTTCTTTTTAAATGATTCATGACTCCCACTTCTCACTTCATCTGCCTTTGTTTTCCTCTGCAATGCAATGTGTCTGATACATCGCAAAACGTGCTGCACTAATGCCAGCTCTGTGAATGGTTATACATTAATGTCAAGGTAAAAATGTCTGCAGATACAGGGCAGTGATAAAAAAGGACTTGAGAGGGTTCTGATTCCACTTGCTTAGCCTTGTAAAATCATGCAAAATGTGAGTAAAACAGTCTCACCACCAAATCCCTTTTCCTTTGGTGTATACCCTTTTCTTTTTCTATCACTAGAGGCCTTCTGAACTTATCTTTCCCCTCTTAGTACTTCGCCAGGTCCCTGCTGCTTGTGACAGTAAAATCCGGACATCAACCAACGTTTTTCTTCATCAGCTTTCATATATCTTTACAAAGAATCAGCAGTCCCCTCTAATGATGGAAAAACTGATACACGAATCAGAAAATACCTTGATTAAAACCTTTCAGCAGGCCAATGGAAGAACTAAGAATAAAATTCTTGTTTCCTGATTTTCAGTCCAGAGCTCTATGAATTGGGACTGCCTCACACTGAGAAGGTTCTCAATGTCCGGCTTTATTTATATATTTCTATTCGACTTTGGAATGTTCCCACATCTTTTATTTTCTCATTAATGCTGTTGTGAATATTCTCCACCCACCCCCATTTCCTTTAGTACATTTGCTCTATACATATTTTTATGGAAAACAAGCAATTTCAGTTCCACCTGCTCATAAAAACAATGAGAGAGAGAAGGAACACTATGTTACAGCACAGCCACTGCCTTAGCAACAGATTACAGCATCCGAGGAAAAGGAATGGAGATGATCTGGGCAAGAGGAATACTCTTTATATCTCTGCAAAGTTATATCAGGCAAGTCCTGCCTTTGATTATACTTTCTGCAAAGCACTTAGCTTCATGAAAAATGAGCAGAGAGTTTGCTCCTATCACTCAGAAAAGACTAGGTGGAAAAGATTGTGAAGAAGCAGATTGGCATCATCCAAACAGAATATGTAGACCTGTATTTCAGCATTCAGTTAGGGAGGGAGTGTAAATAATTCATTCTGTATCCCAGAACCCTGAACTTATATACAGACACTACAACATAATGAGGAGTTATATAAAATGCTAGTAGTGACAAAAACCAAAAACAGACAAAAAAGTTTGTTCGTTGTCTAGGGTTTAGATGTTTCATTAAGCTGTCTACCCATATTTGAGAATTAAGCCTGTTATCTAAAGATTTTGATATGAAAAAGAAAGAGCCTGCACTAATAGTTGATGTAGTCATTATATGACAAAAATATGAGGCAGCCTATGGAAATAGCCTCATTTTTCTGGTTCTAATGGGAGTAAGTAATGGGAGATATGGAAAGGGATATATAGAACCTCTGTCACGAAAGCAAGAGTGATAAAGATTCTGGGAAGAAAGTGAAATTGTGTGCATAAGGTCTTTTGAGAGAGTCTTTCTGGATTTAGTGCTCTCATTTGATAGCTCTGACACAATACGCCATCTCTACAACTGCATAATGAAAAAATTAAAGGCTTTATGAAGTCTGGCCGATATCACACAACACTTCTTTTGCACATGACAGCCTGAAGATGCAATAACTTCACCAAAGGCATAAAGCAGTGACAAAGTCAAAACTAAACTGTCACCTAAATCTCAGACTTTTACCCAGTCGGCTACATTGGGCAGATCTCTGTGAGTTAGACAATTGCAGCACGAAGCCTCACTTAAAAATCTATCATGTAAGATGTATCTTTTATAAAGTACCTACAATAGGCTTCTATTCATAGGCTCCAAATGGCATTGTGCCTGCTCACAAGGACAGTGGGACTATCTCACAAGGAGATGGATGTCACATGCCTACGGATTTGCATGGGCAGCCTACATAACTCAGTAAGTGCCATCTTTCTGGAGGAAGTCCCTCCTCTGACGCATTGACACCACCTGTCTCTTTACACTTGATGACATCTGCTGGCATTTTTTTATGTGCCAAAGCATTAATATCAGAAAAGTGCAGTAAAGGAAGATACCAAGTTCCTGGGTACTGAGAGATGCTAACAGCTTAGATTGCACTGCATCAGGAAACTAGCAGGATACTGTGGAAGCAAAACACAGAGGACAAGTCGTGCACTTGTCTTCATGGTCTAAGAAGCCACTTAAAGAAATCCAAGCATCAGGGGAAAAGAATGCTTTATCATGGGGAAGTGGGGAAAGAAAAAGGTAAGCCAAGTAACCTAAAACAAAAAAGAACCCATTGACAGGATCAGGTAGCAGATGGGCAGTACAGAAATCCTTGAGTTGCCCCTAGGAGCAGTAAAGCAGACAAGTTTTCCTGACACTGCTCAGTCAGCCATGGGGAGCCACCACGAAGGGGCAGATGGTCATTCCATCTCCAAAACTGTTCGGTCCTTGGCCTCTGCTGGGAATATATGTTGAAGTGCAAATTATCAGCAATTTCAATAGTGGTTTTTGAGATACAGTCAGTCATTCATTTAGTAGTGTACCAAGGTCCTCATTTTACAAAGAATGCCAAAAGATGGCAAGCTACTAACAATTCTTGGACAGCATCCAAAATAAATAACTATAAAACCATGCATATGCCCTTAAAATAAAACAAGAAAAAGTAGGACAAAGAGGAGGCATATAGTAGGCAAATAGTTCTAATGAACACGCTAGATATTAGCATCAGAGTCTCCTTTATTCTAACGAAGAGCAGTTCAGATACCTCTAAGAAACCTATAACCAGAGAAAATAACTTGAACACAACTTCAGAGATTTGGGCAAGTGTTGCTCTTTTCCACTATCCCTTTTTAAGCTTCTTCTGCATTTTCTGGTAATCAAGAGTTGATTCCAAATCCTTTTAAGTTCACAGGAGTTTTTCAACTGATGTGGTTGATCTCTGTGAGCTCTACTATGTAATGGCCTGAGCAGAAGCCTTCTCCTGGGATTTCTGCAGCTAGTTTGGCTTCCATTCATGTTTTAATCCAACTTTGTAGCCTATGGTATTACTCAGCTGCCATGCCAATTGCCTTCTCACTCACATTTAAAACAACACAGAGCAGGGCTAACAATTTTCCATCAGGACAATCAGCAAGCAGGTAAGCTGGCACTTCATTTTCCCATTCTAGATTCTACAGATAAATAGAAGAGTGCAGTCTCCAGTGTTGTCAATATGGTTCCTTTCAAAAGTCACTAAAGTTTGCAAAAAATTAATGGAAGAATCTGAAACAGACCTCACATTCTGGTGCCACCTGTCAAGCCTGTCCTCGTGTGAAACTGCTGAATAAGTCAACACTCCCCAGTTTTACTTTGACAGCAAGGCATATTGCAGCGTGCTGCACTAGGGGCTGCACCTTAAATCTATCTGTGAACTGAAGCTGGTATAGAATGTGGCAGCCTGCTTATTAACTGGCTCCCAGCATGCCAAGATCTATGCTGACAGCCTATTGATTTATATATGGAGTTTAACAACTTGGTTTTGACCAATAGTACACAAAACAACTTCATATCCATTTGCTTGAGAGATCTGGTCTCTGCACACGCTGCAGCTACAGATACAGGTACTCTGGGGGTGAACATTCCTTAGAATGATTCATCCTCTTCAAAGTCCAAAGTAAAAGGTATTATTTGTTCTACTGGGCATGCTGCAGGCTCAGTGGGGTAAAGTTTTACTTGTCAGGTGGTTAGCTGTTAGAAAGTGCATGAAATGATGTCAGGAAGCAGTGCTGCTGTGCTCTATCCCTTTGCTCTCATTTTCTGCACTCCAGGGCTCAGCATTTCATGCAAATAAATATGAATTAACAGATAGAACATGACTTTACCAGTGGGATGTATTTCAAATGATGGACAAAAAATTTTTATTTTTCATGCCAGGATAAAATAGAATCTAAATCCCAATGCTTTGCTTGAGGACAGCTTTTCATCATCTATTTTATTAACAAATGGTTAAAGGCAAATAAAAAGTTCACCCAAGAGCTGACAGACAGTTTCACATCAGATTTAATCCAGCAAGGATAAGCAGCAACAGGGAGAAAATGTAGAAGTTTAGACTTACAGATACCTGACACATTCTTGGGGATCTTGTCAGGTTTTCAGGTTTTATGGACCATAAGAAATCACTGAATTTTCACAGTGGCTGCTATCCAGTCTAGCTTGCTTTACATGTGCATTTGCCTATATTGCAATGTCCTCTGCACGCAGCAAGGAACATCTCATGATAATTAATTGAAAATAAAATGGTAACACTGGAAAATGTATGGTGTCTTTTCCCACTGGTGGTAAAAGGGAAGAAAACAAATAGATTTACTGGGCAAGATTTTGTCTCACTTATTCTGCATACCAACAAAGTAACAGTGGTATGAGTGAATAATCTGTTATTGTGGGTCACACGTCATCATACAAAAATTCAGAGAGAAATAAAATTCAGTAATATAGTAGGTATGCCTGATAATACAACATTTCTAAGAAAAGTAGAGGAAAAAAAGCTACCTCTTCTCCTGCCTTCAGCTGTCGAACTCAGAGTGGTCAAGATTGTAACAGGAAAATCAAGCTGCTCCACGAACTGCTTTAATACAGGATTCTGTAATTTCTGCAAAGAAACAGGGAGCATATTAATGACTTTACTCTTAGTAGCGTTACTGCTAGAAGATATTGAGACAAATGAATAAACACTTGAGAATGCCACAGTACTTTTAAGTACATAAACCTCCCAAGCACGGCCTATGATAGTGACACATTGTCTTATAATTGGGCAGTAGTTTCCATTCCATGTTACAATTAGAGCACAATTATGATTACATGAAAAGTAGTTCCATCTCCCTCCCAGTTTGTGCCTGCTGAATCTCAGTAGTAGAACTGCCTGGATTCCTCTTAATAAAATTTTGAATTTCAGTGCAAATACTGTAGGTCAAATACTGCAATCTACACTCAAGTATAAAAATATTTAAAACATTTCTCAAACAACAATAGCAATAGACTTGTGAATCCCAAGAAATTAGTGCACAATCCTTTATTTAGTAATTTCTATTTATTTTAGTGTGTGCCCAACCCCTTTGGCCCAGAAGTCTTCCTCCACAAAGCACTATTGTAAAATATGTCCAAAACTATCCTGTCCTTCCACAAACATGTATATACAAATCAGCAGGCACTCCTCTTCTTCCTCCTGAACAGTCACTTCCCACATATACCCATAAAGAGGGGGGAAAAAAGCACATGCATACATTTAAGGGGGGAAAACCGCACTGCAGATGGAAAAGAACAACAACAACTTTCACATTCTTTCCAGTCATTCCTGTGGGAGATATTTATCTATGGGAAAAGCTTTACAAACTCTAAGTAAAGGAAAAAATATATTTTCATAACATTTGGGAGGAAATGCATCTTAATGGAAAATAGCTAGAGACAAATAATAGCAGCTAGTGAGCTGAAGGAACTATATGCTCACTGACATGCAACAACAATAGAAGCTAATGCGAGTCATTTGTAGAAGAAAAAGTGAATAGCTGTGGCATATTTGCAAAGAATATATGGCAGTTTACCAAAGGCAAAGCTCCAAGGAATACCAGCTGGGACATGAGAAGGGAGCTATCAAAGGAGGAGGGAGATATAACAGCATCATGGAATGGTTGGCACCATTTCCTTGAAGTGCTTCATGAAATGAGACATAGCTGCTCAGAGACGGTAAATCAAGGTGTTGGCGTCACTAGCTATAGCTCGTGGCAGATGGCCAAAGAGTATACAAAATAGAAACACATTAGTAAGTAAAATTTTCTGTGT
Source organism: Nothocercus julius (assembly GCA_013398735.1). Taxonomy (NCBI): domain Eukaryota; kingdom Metazoa; phylum Chordata; class Aves; order Tinamiformes; family Tinamidae; genus Nothocercus; species Nothocercus julius. The sequence goes on along the minus strand of VZSV01000124.1, from coordinate 984,897 downwards.
GTGCATGTACAATTTGTTTTTAGCATATTTCAGGTTGACAAATTTACCAGTTATTAAAGCAATTAGTGAACTACATTTTATTAATAACCAGTCTCCCATTTTAAAAGAAAACATTTCTTTAAAGTACTATTAAAAAAAAAGTCATCTTTCCAAGTGGCACACATGCCATTTGTGGAAAAGTACATCCTCCTAGCTTTGCACTTTAACTTTATTGTCTCAAGACTAGGACAGCCTATTGTTTTGTGCTCAGCCTTGCATCTTAGCAACACAGAGAGCTGAAAAGCTTAGCAGATATGAAGGTATCCAAATGCCATAGTAACATGCTATTTATCCTGATGCTTGCAAAAGGTTGATTTCCATGTTTGGATCTTTTCACCCAATGAAGCTGCCTCTGCAATTAAAAAGTATGTTCCAATTTAATAAACTTATTTCTGACTACTCAAAAGTTTCACTCTAGGGTACTAACTCTGAAAGGAAAAACAACTTGCATGGAAGAAGAATCATCAATGATATAAATGAACATGGCTCAGGTATAAAGGATAACAGTCCAGATCTGAGACAGAGAACAGACCTTCTGTGTGGTTGGGTATCTAGCACCTATCAGCCTGTACATCTAGGTGATTTAGTCTGCATCCTCATTTTCAGATAACTTGTCTGCCATAATACACAGAAGCAGCTCTTGAACTCCCGCCTAAGTCCCTGGAAGCAAATTTGTCCAGATTTAGACCACCACAAGTAAAGTAAGAGGATTTTGTGAGGAGTCTGGAGTGCTAGCGTCACTAGTTGTTAAAAAGCCCTTGACTTAAGTTTACATGGCAAAAAAAGTCTGAAGTATCTCTCAGTCAATTCACTGCCTCATATCCGCCACAAGTCATACCTTCATTACAAAGCGGGCAGGAACTACACTAGGGAGAGCAGCCAGCAGAACTAAAATAATCAACACGCTCAAACTTGCTCTCTAAGGTGCACTTAGGGTCTATGATGGTCAGGGTTTTATGCTCCATGACCTTAGTGGCTTATTTTTCATCAGTTCTTAAAGAACATCTTGCTACAGCACCAGGACTCTTGGTTGTTTTCGGTTTCGAAACACTTAAAAAATATGGCTCAAAAATGGCAACAAACACCTTCAAAAAGATAAAAAGACCCTGTCTCCCACTTGTAATTATGCTGCAGTTCACTTTAATGCGATAATTAGTCTCCTGAAAATCATTCCTCAAGTTCATACTGTGATATAGCACAAAATAAATCTGAGCCAACCATACAGTTATAATTCCAGTATGCTGCAGTCAACTGTTACGTTCATTCAATTAAAATGCGCTTGTCAGTGCAAACAGAAGTTACAGTGCGGGAGGGGGGGGGGATAAAAGAGGGGGTAGATTCCACCAGTATTAGTGGAAGCTGCATCCACAGCTCTCTAAATTGCAGATACAAGATCTTTGTTCAAATTACTGACAAGGTTACCAGCTGGAACTTTACACTCAATTCAATTATTTTATATTGTACCTTCAGGCTCCATTCCAAAGTGACTCTTAAAGAATAATCAGACTTACTCAATAGGCAATCAAAATGAAACTGCTTTATTTAAGTACAACAAGGTTACAGACTTGGTGCAGTTCATAAGTTACATAGCTTTAAAATTCATATTCTGAGCATCTGTGATGTACAGGCTTCAGTGACCAGGGCAGAATTTCCTCACAATTTCAGCTTAATCCCTTCACTATCTCCACCATATCCTGGATATCTAAGTAGAAGCTAATAGTGGAAACTAAGAAGAAATTACAAAACAGTTGGAAGCAATGCTTGATATTGTATCTGTTTCTTAAGTGTAGAAAAACAAATGGCATTTGCATGGGGGCTGATAGCTGCTGCTCTTGCAGACAATACTGGGTTGTGGTAAGACTGTGTGTCCAGTTTCACGGGCAGAAAAAGAGAAAGCAATTGTGCACTGAGCAATTCTTTCTCTCTGACATGGTTCCAGAGCACAGTTTATAACACGACTCAGTGCAATGAGAACAAGAGAAATTACCCTAGAGCCCTCCAACCACAAGGCTCGTGAGCAGCACAGCCATGGCTGCGCAGAGGCCTCGAGAGCTACACAGCAGGAGAGCGGTGGATAGGAAAGTCTCAAGGAGGACTGGAGCAAGCACTAACAGCACTGTATCTTCAATAATAATAATAGAAGATAAAGAAAACAGTTTCTTTTAAAGGAAAAAAAAGAGAGAAAAAAATGCAGTAATGAATATCTGGTTTATTCCAACGGGCTGTTGGGATGACACATGCTACCGTTTTCATTCTTATTTTCACTTTACTTTCCTTAGTCTCGGAAGGTTTATTCCAGCTTTAGAGCACTTTAAGAATGTGCTCTGGCTCCCCCTTTTTCCAGTTCATACAAATGGAAAATCTCTATTCTCTCCACTTGCACCAAATCACTTGTCTGCTCCTTCCAATTTTAATACTTGTTCTGCTAATGAGCATTAGTTCTCCTTAAAAAAAATTCTTAACTGCTATCTCAGAATTCTATCTTTCACCATTTAGTTACCCCACGAAACAAAAGTTAACGGCAACAACTTTTAAAATTGGGGATTGCATGATTTTATGTATGCAAGCTGATTTAGCAGGAGAACAGCAACAAATGAGAAATGGTAATTAACACTCTCAAAGCAAACCCTGTTATTTCTCATGCTCTTCAACTCTCATAAAATGCTTTCAGAAAGAAGGCAGCTGATTCTAGCAGTCAAGGCTACATGTTTAGTAATTCCATTCCACTGCTTTTTGAAAACCAAAAATATGTAGGAAGAACATTGTAGCTAATTAGTGGCCTGTGTGTCCTCATCCTTGTTAATTCAATGGCCAACTCTCAAAGATCAGAGCTTCTGCTGTTACAGTACCCTGCTTGAGCACACACTGCTTGAGACATTCACATAGGTGTTCTGCAGTGAATGATTCCTATGAAAACAAAAGAATATCCAAGTTCTATTTGAGAAATTGCATATACCCCAAATAAGACAGGACTGCAAAGAACTGGAAAAAAATGTTCCTCTCAGCCTGTTCAGAAGTATCAATCTCCATGTTAGACAAATACTTTATAAATCCCACACTAGTGGAGTGGTCACAGACACTGAGTCACTCAGCAACTATCACTATCAGTGTAAGTGACCTACAGCAAGTTGCTTGAAACAAAGTATTTGAAAGCTACTGATACAGATTGCATGTGTTTTCCAGACATATTACACTAATTGCTTAATACAGTATGCTCTCACCTAGGCCCAGTCTCCAGCTTTGTAAAATGTGATATTTTTCCTATAATATTGGTAGGAATAATCATGTGCTATTATAAGAAAATTATTAGTAAAGGTTCTGTCAAGCAAGCAGAGCCTCATAAGCCTGTCAACAGGCACCCACCCCAGAAAACAAAGATATTTTTCAAGTTGCAAGATCTCACCAGAGAATCAGACTGAACTGCTCCTGTGCCTGCTCCTTTGTTCAGGAGGACCCGGGCAAAAAGGCTGCCTCGGGAGTCGCCGCTGAACCTGCCGCAGGGAGGGGAAAGGCTGGGTCTCTGCTGGGGTTTCCTTCAGCTGGTGCCAAGATGGTGTGTGCACTTCAGACGCCTCGGGGATGTTACCACAGGGGCATGGTAGCCTCAGTTCTCCTGAGAAATCAGAACTGCTCCAGCCCGTGGCCAATACATTCCACTATTTCAACTTTATATATATATATATATATATTTTTTTTTATTTATTTATTTATACACACACGCTTTTGAACTATCTTATGAATCAGACCCTGTGTTTCATGCTAGGCCTCTTGCCATATGCCCCATTTAGTTTATACAAACCTCCAGGGCTGGCTTTAAACTGTTTTCTTAAAGTCCCTTGGTTGGAAAATGAGCATACCAAAAAGAGGGAAAGGGGAAGGAAAAAAGAGAAAAGAAAACCAAGCAAGTGACTTTACTTTTTTAAAATCTTATTCAGCAGTGATACTACAGCAATCCTTGCCCCTCACCTCAGGTGCTGGGATTAATGGGGGACTGTTTTCCCCTTTTGATTGCGTAAACGAGGAAGCTGTTGATTCACAGGGTATGGGAAAGACATATGTGCTTCATTATCTGGATTCCTTGTACTGTTTCAGCTTGTTGCTGGCTGGGAACATGCAGCCTTGAGCTGTTCCCATTTTTAAAATGCACTTTTTTCTGCCCCAGATTATTGCCAAGTGGAGATTTAAGTACACCATTACTTTTATGGGGGACTATTAAGAGTTATTAGATCCCATTAGAGCAGACTATGCTCTCTCTCAAAAAAAATCCTTTATTTCTGAACAACCCTTTACGTCCATTTAAATTTGACAATGTTTCTATCAATGCAAACATAGTTAATTATATCTTAGATCAGTGGGAGCATTTCTTGATAATTTTTCAAAAATGTTATATTAGTCTTCCCTAAGAACTGCGTTTTACTTATATGGCTTTGAAGCAAGTATGAACCATCATGGGTGACAAATGTAAGGAGTGTTCTGGCATGGGTGACATAAGCAGAGTTGGAGGAAGGTGATTAGAAACTGAATCCTAGCACAAACTGTATCTGTACTTTCGTTATGTTCAGATGAAGTTCTTAGCTCATCGACACTAAAATATTAAGTGGAACCTTTAAACCAGGAAAAGTTGCATCAGGCTCTCTGTTATGGCAGGATGATGACCTAATAATATTGACAGAAGTTGCTACCAACAAGAAATGCACACAGCACCCACATCTAGTGGTGGTAACATTTTTAAAGACAAGATGAATACCTGGGTTAATCCCTGCTCTGATCCAAGTCTACTTCATACCTACTCTATTCTTTACAGCTTAGTTCCAGTTCTTCCAAATTTTTGCCCATTACTAGCTTATCTCAAGTCAATGTCAAATAAAAGGAAAGAAATTTGTCTCGGAGTGGAGTTCTACCTGCAGACCTTATATTTTTCAGACCTTATATTTCTCTCTGAGAGAGAATAGCCTGGCTTTATCCCTTCCCTTATAGGGGTATTCACTGTAAGCTCAGAAGAGCACACCAACTAGGGGCTCAATGCGACTGAGCTGCATTTTGTATAATACGTTCTGGGAAGAATGGTAAAAATCTTCCTGGAAAACATTCTTCTTTCATTTTCCCCTTTCTTCCCCAGCCCTCTGCTCCCCTCCTCTCTCTTCCCCTTCCCCTCCCTTTCCTCCTGTGAGGAGATGACTAAATGCTGCCACAGGAGGGAGAAAACAATCAGGAAAAAAAGAGAGGGGCCTGGGAGAGGGCTGTAAAGCAAAAGGCATAAATCTGTCAGCTTTTCTCCTCCCCGAGCTCTTCTGCAGCCAGCGTATGCACAACATCTCCTTCTGCGTGAGACTTTGGCATGAATGGCAGATCACACTAATGTTACCACAGCAGAGCATTGCTTGGCAAGATGATACAGGATAAACCTTCAGGAAAATGTTGAAGGAAAGCGCTACGCTAGGCAGCCGGACGGCTCAACTTCATCCTTCCTAACTTGGTCCTTTTGTGCCTGGCTTTGAAAACCTTTAGGCTGTATCTAGACTAGGAAAAAGGTATTTTATTCAGTCATTGCAGGTCTTAATTGAACTTCAATCTAAAAAATGCAAATCCCTGAACAGTTACGAACACACCTTAACAACTTCAGCGCAATTTAACAGGTCAAATGAGAACTAGATTAGGAAACAATACTCACTCATGCAACTTTTTACCTAATTTAGGCCTTAGAAGCTCGTGACAGATGTCAGACCCACAGCCTAAGAGACTTTCTGAACAGAATCGAGGCAGAGCTCCCTCCATCCAGGTCCAGCCTGGAAGGCCAAGAGAACCTCAACGTGCCTACCTATCGTGGCCTCTGTTATACAGTATTTGGGCATTACCTGACTGAAAAGTCACAGAGTGATAATGTTTTTCTAGGTGATAACAAAATAATACTGGTTACAGGGCTGATACCCACTTGACTTCTGTTCGTTCTGCTGGAATCTTAGCTCAATGAATCATTCTGTTCTTCCCCCAATGAAAGAAAAAGCAATAGGATTAGCTTTTCTCCACTGCTCATTTTCATTGTAAAATCTCCTTTCAGAAAAACAGACAAAGTACATAATAAATTACTACTCTTCTGCCAAGAATTTTCCATTTCAAGTTTATCTCTTACTGTGTTTTGGCACTATTAAACTGTTAAAGGGTAAATTTAAAAAAGAACTGGGAAACTGTCTTCCTGAATTGTATTCTTGGCTTTCTTGCACAATAGGAAAGTTCTTTCATTCAAAAAGAACAAATTTTTGATAAAACTCCCAAATATCCGTTGTCACATGCAGATGATCAATGAAGGTACTTCAGCTGTTTTTCAGTTACCTTTCCTCTGCCTTTCTATCTCTGCATCTCCAATCCTGTGTGTATGCATAACAAGAAGATTGATTTCTCCTCAAGAAAGACTTAAAAAATCATAAACATCAGACTGTTCAGGAAGATACAACACACAGCAACAGAAACTAGAACTGTTTCTAACATGATGCTGGATGCAGGCCCAAAAATGATTTAAAATTTCTCCAAAATTTTGCAGTAGAGATATTTAATGGATTTAAACTTCAGATTTTATATTTTTAAAATTTCAGCTTTCCTGACTAGTATGTGTGAGCTGAAAGGAACACCATCTGAAAAAGTTTTTCCAGCAGGAGTGGAAGCTCACTGGAACTGGAACAAACCTTGGAATTATAGCGGGCCTTTTATTTTTTCCAGAGGAAGAGGAGGAATGGAAATGGAAAAACCTCAGTGAGAAAAAAAAAGAACCCACCATTCAGAGTTGAGGAGATGTGCAAAGGGGATCTAGATGAGACAACTGGGCTGAGGGCCCCTAGCTCAGGGCTGACTGAGCCACCTCTATGACGTTTTATTGTGTCTTGATGGGCTATTAAATTAGCATACTACATCTTCACCTTTTGAGATGGAGTTGTTAGGGCAACCCTGCATCAGATACCATCCCAATGCAGGATTCCACACTGACTTTGCTGTTGGGAACAAGGCAGAGCCTGCACAGAAGGTCTTTGCTCATTTCTTGACTGTCTTTCAGAGTTTTTTTTCTCTACACATATACTAAGAAATGGCTTACAGAGTCAAAAAATAATTTACTATTTGCCCACCGCATGTATCTATACCATCTACAATTTAATGCCAGATGAAAGTAGGAAAGTTAGTTCCTGAGCTTGGCCCTAAAGTCTTCCTCTATAGTCTTGCAGAAAATATCCCTCATAGCAGAACAGAGATAAAAATATTAAATTCTACAATCCATGTATCATTAAAAAGCCACATGAACATAGTTGATTCAATTCCATTTACACGAGTCACAACAGCTTGCAACTATTTAGTGCCTTTCATCCCAAAGAATCTTAGTGACCTACTCTGCAGATTAATTGTAGATGATAAGGATTTTACATAATGCCCTGAATCCCAAGTTACTCACAAAGCAGCAATAACTGGATACAGATTCCTTCTGCACTCCTTGCAGCATGTAATGGAACAGCCTTCGTTGGGATGCCAGAATCCTCACACGGACAAACTCAACACTGTTCTGTCTTCCTCGAAGAAACTGTCTCCAAAGTTTATTATAAGTCAAGAGAGTCAATGATCCAACTATCTTTGTAAATGATGGGTTGAAAATGGAGGGTCAAACGCACACTTTTATTTTTCATTATGATTACCCTCAAGATAGCTTTCTTTAGGGGATCCTCTGAATACCTCCTTACCCTTATTCAGTTTCTTCGTGTTTCTAATTTTGAGCCCTCAAGAGAATAAGCCCTTTGCTTATTTCCAACAAATGTTAAATGTGGGCCACAAGCTCCATACCTTCCTTCTACCAATAGCTTACAAGTCCCTGCATCTACTTCCAGTGACATATTCAGATCATTCAACCTGCTAATTTTTGTGTCTGTTCAGGTACAAATGCATTCTTGCAATACTCGTTCTTCCTGACAAAGGTCAATTATTCTAAGTTAAATGAAAAGAGAACTAATAGGAACTAGGAAACTAGCTAGTAAACTGCTTTTTATTCCTGTCAGAGGCCATGAAGTTCAGAACAGACTCCAAGAAACTTTTTTTTTTTTTTTTTTTTTTTTTAAATTAAGAGAGCGCCAATAAATTCCATGAGCCTGGGCAAGTCAATAAACTGTCACAGTTGCCCAGAAGAAGTTGGCTTGTCTTACATGAACTCACATAGGTCCTGAAAAAGAAACAGACTTTTAAAATGGCAGAGATTAATTTTCTGACTTCAAAGTAGTATTAATACAGAGAGCTTGGCTAAGGTTTCCCATGCAAGTAGTTTCCCCCCAGGCAATGATTTCAGAATCCGCCTTGTTTTAAAGCTGGCATTTGCTGCAGCTGCAGACCTGGAGTATTTTCGATCCCCTTTGAGCGCTGGAACACTATCCAACAATTAAATCACAACCCAGAAACAATCAAACATCTGTTTGGAGGCAGGCTGCTCAGTGACTGGCATTCTCCTGTCAGCATAAACACTCTGGGTGCTGAGTGATCCCTGTCTCTTTTGTACATGTGTGTATATACGTACTGCCTCTGTAAATATGTTTTTTGCAGCATGCAGTAAGATTTTGTATGTGATAAATACTCTAAAGAGCATTTTTACTGAATTATACGGATGTGCTTATAGAGGTCATTTGTGAAAGTACTTTTGTTGATGGGAAAACATATGTTTAAATATCAGCTTAAGATTTGGTTATGTGGAGGTGGCTTTGTAGAAGCAAATGTATTTATTGATGTGGGTCTGGAATCAGGCATGTGTTTATGCAGTGCTGTATGTATTGATGTATGTTCATGTACAGATATGTACATGTTTTCTTATGTGGGCAAGAGCAGAATTATGTATGTAGAGACTTATATATAAGTAAGTGCCAAGAAGCATGCAGCACGTAGAACTGTATGTGTAATATGTTAGCCATTTTTAATAGAGATTTATTCTACACCTATCTTCCGATTCTGGTTTTGAACCAAACAGTTCCCTGGACATAAGAGGTGATCTTCCTTACTCTAGGCTCAGGAAAGGCGATAGGAAACTGCTGAAAGCAGTTCAAAGTTGATTTCAGCAGAACAGCCAGCTCTAGGCCTGATGTAATTTCAGCTCTTCTAAGTCTCCTAAAATCCTGCGTTCAAGAATTCTCCTGGGACTATGTGCAGGGAATCAGAGAATGATTTGACTTCAGGGCTTTGGGAATAGAGATGGGGTGATGCTAGGCCTGCCTAGAGTACAAATTATTCTCTCTTCCTGAAAGCACTTTACTGACTCCATGCAGGTAGCTGCTTCTGCCCTATTTTATTTACAGGCTTCAACCAACCATGGGTTGTTGATGGCCAGGATAAAGTACCACACTCCATATGCAAATGGCATTTCATTCCCAACAGGAACTCCCTCCCTGTAAAACTAAGAGCAGCTTGCTTTCTTTTCAAAAAACAATTGTTCCTCTTGCAGTTCAAAAAACAATTGTTCCTCTTGCAGTTCAAAAAACAATTGTTCCTCTTGCAGTTCAAAAAACAATTGCTCCTCTTTGCTCCACATGGCAGCTTAGGTTGATTCTGTGAGTTCCCCTGGAGTCCCCAAGGTCTGGAGAAGGCTGCTTGCCAGTTGCAGCACCTTTCTTTACCTAGCAATAACAGAGGCTAGCCCCAGTCTGCCTGCTTAAAAACATCAGGACTGAAGGGGACAGAACCTGGACCAGCCACTGGCTGAGCTTCTGGAGAACAGCTGGAGATTTTTGCTTTATGGCATTACCCAAAATACCCTATTGCCAACCATTACAGGAAAGAGATTTGACAGTGTTCCTATCACACGGCTTAACTCATTGTTACGATCATCCATTTTTCTATCCCAACCTTATTTTTCTTTTAAGCAGTTTAAGCTGAGAAAGTTTACTAGTAAACAGCTTTGCCTCAGAAATCATCAGAAAACCTCAGAAGGTTATAGTGTTGAGTGGCTAGAGCAGAGCATAGAGTGCAGTAGCAAGGTACAGAGAATCAGCATTTGTCTCCCATTTCTGCTGCCCAAACACTGCAGAACATGAACACCAGTTTACCTATTTTTTTTTTACTAGGTACAAACTTCCCCATCTGAATGTGGTTCTTAGAGTCATGAAAAATAAATTACATTTGCTACCAGCCATTTGCTTATGGAAAATTCTGATTTTTGCAAATATTCCCAGGCAACTGTTTACTGTTCCTCTGCCCATATCATATACATAAGATTTTGCTTTCTAGCCAATAAGCTGGATCAAAAATCTAACATGCATAAATTCCTTTTCAAAAGCACTTGTGTAAATGAGCAGCTGACTAACAGAGAAGATAGGTGGGGGTTATTCAGACCTGGAAAGGTAACTGTCATGCAAGGTCCAGGTGACAAGAGCAGCTTCCTGCACTTCATCCTGGGAGGGGACTGGGATGGGGGAGCAGGGGGATATTCAAGCCCTCACATCTGCCACTCTAGCGCACAGCTGTGAGTTGTTTGAGGGAGACCCATCACTGCTTGCCCAGCTGCCCTTCCAATCACTGTCACTCAGCACAAGTAACTATTTTACAGTCCTTGCTGAAGACAATAGGGCCTTTCAAGAACGAAATCAGATCTTGACTCCGATAGGGAGGCAGCTGTGTGACACATGAAAGCTTTTACTTGCTGTATCTTCCTTGTCTCACAAGGTTCAGATTTAAAGAATCATAATATAACATCCTCAGCCCCTTCTGAAAGGTCAGTGTCGCAAAGAAGATTCAACTTCTATTATCCTGCAGAAAGTGTATAGCTCACTACCAAGATAAAAGGATAGTTACATGAAAATAAAATATAAGAAGAAATCAAAAGGCCAAGAAAGAACATTAAAATTCACTGCTTTTTTGTTCCCATGCCTTGTAAACTCAAGGAATCATTCCTTCCATCACAGATATTTAGACAACTGTAAGGCAGGAGGCCAGTTGACAGCACTGTTGCACCAAACCTCACTTTGCCACAGCCTCTCCCAAATTTGCTGGGGCACCAGATACTTCATAACCTTGTGCACCACCTGTCAAAACAGTACCACTAGGAATAACTCTGCAGTTTCCCTTGGAGACTATTTTCTCATCTAAAAATTGATGAGGTCCAACACAATTTTAGCTTCGTAATTATTCTAATGTCAGGGCATTTCTGCTGCTGCTTAGAAAGTTCATGGCAGCCGCATATTGGTGACTTTCATTGCCAAGGACGTGTCCGTGCTGCCAGATGACAACAATTATGTTGCATATCTCATGTTTTGAGCAGGTGCCTATTTTCTACTCTTTAGAAACACAGAAAAACATATCGTTTATATAAAATGCTACCTGCTGCAGTGCAGGGCACATCTTTGTAGTTACCTCATTATGACTTTGCTGATGTGAGGTAAGAGTTTCCTCCCAATAACGGCAGCAAGGTCCTCAGTTCATCAGGTTCATTCAAGTGTTCAGCTCAGACCCCAGGCTTCAATTCCATTTATGACCCAAGGGAGGAGCTGTTATACAGGATCCCATCACTTCTTTCCATCACGCTAGCATTGCCTTCCAAACACCATGTAATTGAATTGTTATCCCTGGATCAGATTTCTCCACACTAGAGAATGCAATTTTTTTTCCAAGTGAAAAGGAATTTTTCATATCAAAATAAACTAGTGATGCTTTGAATGTATTTGTTATGAGCAAATAAACTACTTGGTAGTTTAAAGTAGGCAACTTCACTATGACAAAAACAATTATAAAATGAAACAACTTGGAAGAAATATCTTAAAATAAAAATGCAAATAATATTCCAAAATATGTAAGAACACTTACTTGGGAAAAACATCAACATTAAAGAATGATAATTGAGTTTAAAACATAGATAAACAGGAAGTAAAAATAATCACACAGTTAAAACTAGAGAAAAACATACTTGAAATAAAAGAAAATGATAGCAACAATTATAAATTAGAACTGAAAAGTGCAGAGAATAAGAGAAATAAAAAGAAACAAGGAGAAAAATGAACAGTACTTACTACCTAAAACACAAAAACATGAGTTGCTCTGTAAGATTGATGCAGAAAAAAAGACACATGTTTTTGCTTGCATTCAAATATAAGGTTATATATTTAGAAGCAGTAAGAAATAGCTAGAGATGAGCTCCTAATACTCCATTTCCCACTTCCAGCATCACTGGAGAATTTGAAGCAGGAATGAATAGAAACAAATTATGCAACAGATCACATTAGACGATGACAACAGCCTTTTCTCCTGTTAAAATCCATATATTTATTAATTACTAGGTGGCCAGACTCTGCTGCTGCTAGCAAAAGTGCAGCTGCATGGTTACTGGGAAGGGGGATCAACCACATACACAAATAGCACTGCAGTTCAAATGGGCAGCCTGCGCAGCCCTGCAGTTTCTCCCTTCAGCCTTTAACATTCAAAACGCTGCACTGAAATTTGCTGAGCTCCCCTATGCTCTGGACCAGGGCTAACACATATCTGAATGTTGCGAACTAAAGCTACTACTTAAAGCCAATTTCAAGCATTAGCAGATTCAAAAATGCCTTCGGATGAAGACGAAACAGCTCAGATGGTGTGTGATAAGAAACAAAATAGATATTTAAGAAAGCTGCTGAGAGTTACGGGATTGAACTTGTGGAATATTACTTTAACTTGGACTCTGTATTGACAAATGAATTCCACCAGGAACTGTATGAAAATCCCTGAAATTTATCTTGCCTATAAGATAGTAATTAACTTTGCATTTTATTTTTTGGACTTATATTTGACTAGTTCACAACAATTTATCTCTTTTCTTCTTGGATTCCATTTCTCAAGCACTAGTGAAAACAGTAGATGAGAAGGTGGTGCTTGATTTATAAGTGAGGAAGAATTGGAGAGTGATAAAGTTTAAGAAAACCATACTGGAATCTGAAAGATCCTTCCAACAAACTGATTAAACACAATTTTCAGTTGATAGAAAAAAGCTGGGGCCCACTTACCTAACTTGTTCTCATTTATAAGAGTCACTGTTTTTAAGATTAGAAGGGATCATCTAATCTCCTGAAATTATTCAGATCATTGACACTAGATGAAGACGTGTGTTAATGACTTGCAAGGGATGAGATTTGGGCACTGGAGTATTACCAAGAGGTCATAACATCAAGGCCTAAAAACTTCTGCAGGGATGGCAACAGAAGGACAGACAGCAAAATGTGAGAATTCCTTCAGGTTTGTAAAATAGAAACAAACCTCTATTTCAAGAAACTTGTTTTAAACAATTTCTTTACAAGAGAAAAAACAGGTTTTCTTAGAAGGCCAGAATTCAGAAATTCCAGAATTTCTGAAGTGCGTTAACTAAGTGCATTTTTTAACCTCACTCACAGAGAAAAACTGACCTTCTTGAGACCAGGCCATTACTTTGCATTGCTTACAGTTCTTTCCTTTGGGCTTGACTGCTATGTTAAATTAGCAAGGCATTGATCAGGTTTTAACACGCCATCTTATGATTTTTCATTTTACTTTCAGCTTTTTGAAAGGTTTCCAAGAATACCAGGCAAGGAAAAGAAATCTGCATCCCAAGGAAAAGATCCCTTTCCAAAACTGTTAATCTTTCCTTATGACATGTTTTGGAGTACAAACGTACCCAGAGGGGGTTTATTCAGCAATATGTTGTGTTCATGTAAGTGATCGAATTGGGGGTTTATTATAGTCGTACATATGTTAACAATAATTCAAACTTTTATTCACTCTGTTTCACCACCACAGCTGCTCTTGGTTTTCCTTATGGTCCCACCCGGTGACACTTGGAATACAAGCAGATACACATATGTATTACAGAGTGATGTGTTTTACATTGTTATTAGAGAACTAGGCTTCCCTTACCATACAATATTATCATAATAAACTCATGACTACATAGGAGCTATCTAACTGTGACTACATTACATTTCATATATGCTGAAATCAGCAGAATTAGAATGCAGAGCTGGTTTCTACATACTTTTGAGGATTTTTTTTGCATTACAGATAAAGATGACAATTATAGAGTCTCTGGGTAATCCAGATTCATCCATTTGTAGGTCTATCCCACTACAATATTTTAATGTAATCATTTAAGGAATTTATATAACTGAAAATATGAATAAAAAGTACTCTTATATCACTATTAAGCTTCATAAATGATCGGTATTTTCTGCAAATTATATTACAGAAAATTTAAATTTTCATTTCTTAAGACACACTGATAAACAGTGAATGGAAAATATTTAATACACTTCCCTTTTCTGTCCTTCCTCACGTCTTTTTTTTTGACCCTAACAAAACATTAGCAAACACAGCTAATGGGACCTTTACATGTATAAAGATGGAAATACATAGTAGATGCTGTGTTTTAACTCAGCACATGCACTGATGATACTAGCATACCTTCTAAACCTTTCCCCCAAAAAATCTGAAAAATAAAATAAGGCAAAAACTAAAAAAAGTATTAAAATTATAAAAATTATAAAATGAAAGTATTAAAAAGATTTGAAGTGTGGAGAATATAATTTGCATTAAGGTAATTATTAGACCAAGGAAACAATTTAATGTATCAAAGATGACTGACAGGTGACTTTACATGAAGCATTTAAGTAATGGGAAGTAACAGCTTCACATTATTCCAAATTTTGAAATATTCCAAATTTTGAAGATTTCAAATTTTGAAATACACTGTTAGGACTGATGGCGCTCAACCTCTAGGAGCTGATACATGTTCCCAGAAGCTGAAATATAGGTGGCATCCTCCTCTAGAGTCTTTCCTCTGCTCGTGGAGTCCTGACAGGCTTGCTAGACCTTTGTCATGGTAAATAATTCACAACTCCACACTTGGCTGATAGCTCAGGCTTGCTTGTGTGCCCAGGCCAATGCTCACACCCTACACACTACCATTTGGACTCCCCAAAGAAATGGGAAAGGAGATAAGCAATTTCTTCATTCCTTCCAAAAGGGACATTCTTGGAAGGTACTTGCTTTCTNAAACACACACTGATTACATTGCCAAGCATCTCGTGATGGTTCCCATCCTTCTGGTATTCTCATCAGCAAATTCCTGATCTCTCCCTGTCCTTCCTCATAGTGCAGACTTTACCAAACAGTTGCAATGCTTTGCAACCATATAATATTGTTCCATTCACAATGTTAACAGCTCAGAAACAAAATCTCCTTTCAAAATTAATTTTTGGGGGTCACTTCTTATCTTTCCCACTACTAGGGGTAAATCGGAGCTATTTCTGGTGGTTACAGGAATACAGTAAGCTGAAAGAAGAATGAAGTAGGGGTACAATTCTGTCTAGTAGCAACATAGCTGTGGAAAGTAGGCTCAATATTCATGCCTGGAAAGGCATGAATACAATTCCTCTAGAGTACAGGCTAAGTCATAAACACCACCCTGTCATTGCAATTGGTCATACATTTTTGGGAGAGAGTTTTATATCTCACATATGTGGATACATCTTACCCTGTTCCTTGCTTTTCAACAGGCATAATAAAAATAGGAACAAGCAAAGAAAAAGAACATTTTACAGGCTCATTCCCAGTAATTCTGGAATGCTGTTAACTTATTGTCCAGAGAAAGTATAAGCTCTCCTCTAAGCACCTTTGATGTCCACACATTGATCACCTAAGCAATAGTCAGTAAAGCTGAACATCTTCTATAGGATCTTATATTCCTCAGAGTTACCTTATTTGATAAAAACTGATGGACATCTTGAAACAAGAGCCCCAGAACCTAATCTGTTTTCCATTTAAGTAAATGGAAATCCTCTCACTCCTTTCAGTGCCAGCTGGATTAGGCTCATTATCTCTGTTTCAAATGCAGTGGGACTATGACAAAAAAGAGATTAAGTGTTGGTAAGAGCGCTGGTAAAGGCAGGAAATCATCAGCAACATCAGAAATAGAATTCAGGTACCTAACATCTACTTCATCGTTTTTGTAACAATACTATCAGTATTTCTATTCCATTATTTCTTTTTCTGTATTTTTGAAAATGAAAATGAAGCTATGTGTCTAGCCTTCCTGAAAAAGAAAAAGAGATATAAGATACAAAAGCACAAGAAATAGTATCACTTTCGTCTTCTGGATTGGAAGGTACTCACTCTCCAGGAGAATTAAGTGATTCAGCTTAATAATTACTTAATTATTGGGTGTAAGCATGTAAGAAAAGACAAAATGATCCAAAAGTTGATTCTTATTCTAAAAAATTAAGTAGGTCCTCTCAAACATTAAATGATTTCTCTTATCATCTCCATAATAATCAACAGCTTGTTCTAATGTGCATTAATTATAAAGAGGATGCAGATCCAAATTGTTAATCTTAGATCTTATATATAGATCTTATTATCAGCCACATCTTAGTTACATGAACAAAATACTGCACTCACAATCTGGCTGACTTCAGTCTTGATTATTAAGAGAAACCCCAGCATGTTCTAAGTACTAGAGAGGGAGAAATTCCCACAGCTTTCAAGATTGTTTGGTTTTGCTTCATCTGGCAAAAGAGGGAGCCACAACTGAATACAAAATTCATGCCTTTCCACGAACAGCTGGACAGACACACTGCCTGACAAGGCACTATTTTCTCCATGTCCAAGTTATTATGATAATTTTTTTTTTTTTTTTTTTTTTGCTAATGGGTGTGAGAACAAGAGATTTTTCAAAATTTTCTCGATCTCTTCATCACTGCCCACTGTCTAGTACTATATATAATACTAGATAATTTTTGACCAAACAAGATCAAAAGTTCACAAATATTAGGTATTAAGAATAAAATAAGAACAAAAGTCTGTCATAAATACTGTTTAATGTCTGTTTAAATACTGTTCTTTTTTGCTGCCCCATCAGTACTTCTTATCAAAATTCAATAAAACAGCTGGAGAACCATCAAGATTCCTAACATGCAGTTCATGGTGGGATAAATTAAAAAGGAACATTAATACAGATTCACATTTCTTCTTGGATTTCCCTCTGTTAGCCAAAGCTTAACCTTGATTTAATGCCTGATCTGATATTAAAAAAAGGAAAAATGTTTTAAATTAAGGGCTGAATTTAGTTGCAGATTAATTTAGCTTTGAGTAGCTTCCCCCTTTGCCAATAGAGCTTCCTTATAACTAATTAAGCTGTTGTTCAGCCTGTCTGCTGACAAGGCACTTCTGTCAACCAGATGTTTTTTATCTTGGGGAATGGCTATTTGACACAACTGGTCTTAATTGGTAAATAGAGAGCAGAGGAAACACTTGCATGGCTTTTTCCTCCCTCTCTCACCTTAGCAATTTAGGTCCTCAATTATTGGCTCAAAAAAAAAGGGGAGGGGGGAGGGAAGGGGGAAGGAGGTGGAATATTAACATTGCCCTGTGCACCAGCTAAACCTTTTTGTACAAGGGCAGATCATACAAATTCCATTAATAGAAGTTTATTTGTCATTAGATGGCCAACCAGACCTATCTTGTGGATCAAGTGCTTGATGAAAAGACACTTGTTAGTGACAGAAACTGCTTTCATAAAGCACAATAGGCAGCACAATTACAATTATGTGAACTTGAAAAAGAATATATTATTGCAATAGGCACAAATCTTTAAAATTAAGAGCACCACTGCCACATTTCCTATAGCAAAAAGCAATGTGGTAATTTAGATATGGCAGGTAAACTTGGTCTGTAATGTTAGCTACAAGTGTTACAGAGTACAATAAAATAAATTAGTAATGATTTCTGGTGCAGAAATTCCCAATATTAGTCTTAAGCTATGAATAGAGTTTGATGACTAAGATATGAAGCAAACTCATCTGAAGTATTTCCAGAATGCCCTGCGTGTACATGCCCAAGCATGTAGCCTGTCTAATATCACTTGATGAGCTAAAACATCCAAAACAGCCAATAGCTGTAAGTGATCAGAGAAGAGTCCCAGCGAATCTGGATGAGATCATTACAAATAAGGAGTGATGCTTGTGCTAGAGGAAAGGGTGGAATTTATTAAGAATGCAATGATAGTTCATATTCCTGACAGAGGGAGACTAGTAAAATGGGGGGTGGGCTTGCTTCCTTGCATGCTTGCTAGAGAAGTCTTTAGCAAAATCAAGAATGAAAATTGAGAAATGGTTTACAATGACCAACTCTGATAAATTTAATGCCTTTTATAGGGGAAGTACCAAAACAGATTCTAAAATTCTGGCAGTTTCAGAAGCCAGAAGAAGATTAACTATGTGAGTCAAAAATCAGGCCAAGAAACTAAAAACAGTTTTTCATAGCTAAGGAAAGCCAAGGAAAAACTGAATCTAAAAAGTGTTTGAAAAGGAATGTTAAGATCATTTCAGTCTTCAGAAAGATCATGGAATCAAGAGGATTTCAGTTCCCTTTCAGAAGTGAACAGGTATTTAAGTCGCTTGTAGCAGTTAAGAGAATCCCAAGTACTAACAGCATCAAGATAGCGCTAATTGTAACAGGACTCCTCAGAAAGGATACCAAGGGTGCTAGCACAGCCACTAAACTGCAGCCCCAAAAACCTTCTCTAACCTGAGCACGGGTAGCTGCTCTCCAGAGGAACAAACAGCAGGGGTACTTGTACCATCATGCAAAACCCAGAGAGTTAAAATCCTATTTTACTCTGTGTTACATTAACATAACAGTATTATACAACAACCATTTCTCTGACCGTTTTGTGAGAGCATTTAAAACTAAAGTAATTTGTCAGCTACTTATAAATCATTTCAAGTGTTATTTAAAATATACCTGAGTGTTCAACCATGGTTCCAGAATTTCATAGGAAATGGCCTTTTCTGGCTTGGGATTCTGTTGATGAAGTGCTGGTCAAGCTCTAGATCAACTACTACTGACTGCAGTCTCCTCATTGCTTTCTGATTGCCAACCATTCTATTACACCTGATGGTTTTCACATATACATTCAAAACATTCAGGCTGCTGTCAATCCTCATAGGGAAAATTGTGTGTCCGACCCAAGCTGGTAATTCCATGCTCCACATCGTGACATGATGCCTGGGACTGCCTACTGTCCCCATGGGAAGCACCTGAACACCTTGTTCAGCCCTGCCTCAGTCTCAAATTCTTACACATTATACCAAGCAGATGAATAAATACTAATTTCTTCAAGATATCAATTCAGAATAATCCCAGGTATTATATTTTGGTTAAATCTTTAATTCAGAGATTAAACAAGCTTTTTTTGGACAAGCAATAGATGCCACCTTGTGTTGATTCCTGTCAGAACCTACGACCTAAGCACATTTAGTATCAGTCAGTTGGGAAAAATGTCCTACTGTTACAAGGCAATATTATTAAATAGAGACTATTCTTTCTTGCTCTGTCTTCCTTGCTCTCTTAATCACAGGAAATTAGGAAAGGCTTCATTTTCGGTGCAACTAAGAACAAAAAAATCATTAGCAGTTGTGGTTATTAAAGATGTGATGGCATGAAAGGTCTGGGTTTTCAGCTCAGTGTTCAACTCCAAACGTAACCATCATTTTCTTAAATTCCTATGGAAATTCTGAAGTGACAGAGACTTTTTTTTAAAAAAAAATGTGTTTGAACTTAAAAAGCTTTTTCTTTCCTCTTCAGTGGTGGATCATCCCTGCATATTCCTAATACACTTCCCAAGAGCTGCGACTCATAAATGGAGTTCACAAATGCTTTAGTTTTTCAGATCTAAATAGCTACAAATGCTAAAAGTTATTACTGTATCCCTGAGGTTTTCCAGTGGGAGTTGACTAAGCAGCACAGTAGCTTCAGAGTATAACACAGGATCCTAGTCCATCTGCAAACTTTAGCAAAGTTAAGATCTAACTTGCAGTATTTAATTCATCCCTCTACAGAATTTTAGATTTTTTTGTGGAGTAAGAGTAGGCATAACACAAATTTCAGACGCATTTTCATATTTTATAAAGGATGGGTAGAAGGGAAGGAAAGTTAAAGCCTCTGACTTTTTTCCTAGCTGATCTCAAACTTCAGAAATTTCCTGGTCATGAAAATGTTCTGCTCTAGCTAAGGAAACGATGTTGATTTGGGGAGGGGGGGAGGAGGAACACCTTCCAGATGTGAACAATGTGCAGAGAAAGCAATCTCGAGGAGATGGGGAAGGGAGAAGAGGGATGAAGTGACCCCACCCTTGGCAGGAAACACAGCAGAGCCTTTCACCCTCTCCATGCTGGGACACGGCCAAACGTTCCATGGCTCTCACACACACTCACACTCTGCCACTTGCCTTTTCCCTCCAGGCAGGAATTAGAGCTTTTCCATTTTAACCCCATCAATCCTTCACATCCTTTCTGATTTGCGTTATTAGATAAACATATAAGACAGATTAAAGTCACAGTCCAACATTTCCCCCCTACTCCCAGCAAGAAACAGGACAACTTGTTTCTCTTCACAATTTTTACTCACAGTAAAAACACTTTTCTCTTGCATATAAGTAGAATTTCCTGTATTTCAATTTGTGCACATAGCCTCTTAAAAGGCTACATTTTTTCTTGCCTGAAAAATTCTGATAGGACAGATGCACAAAGATCCCTAGGAAGGTAGCAAACCCTATAAAGAAGGTATCTTTACCCTGTTCACAGAACATGAATTAAAATAAGGCTGCAAAGGAGCTGAATTGGCCCATCAAATAGAGTAAAAAGATGGTCTATCAGATAAAATTTCTCTCTACCACATAGCCCCAAATAAGGAATTATAAATACATACTTTCTTTAGCATATAAAACAAAGTTTCTTTCCAAAGATGAATTAGCTTCCAAGAGTTTCAGAACTTTTCCGCTCCTGCAGGTGTCCTTATGTAATGTATTTTCTAAAGTGTTTTAAAATTAAAAACAATAAAAACTCTCATAGTGCCTTCTTGGCTATGGAAATCTAAGCAGTTGTGAAAGAGCAATAAAGCAGTGCTTCTCTTTTAGCTGCCAGCAACTCCAGGAACATGTTTGCTGGAACTCTGACCCTTTACATACAAAACATTAAAACAACTGCAACTTGATACTGTTAACTGGTATTAGATTCAAAGTTTGTGGGGCCAAGTGATTTTTTATGATATATTTCTTGGTACTTACATACTAATGAGAACACTGTGAACTTTTGAAAAAATATATTCCAGATAGGCTCAGTGTTACCTCATTCTTTAGAGCGTTTCTTTAGCAACTACTCATCCTGTTTGCAAAGAATGAAAAACATCAAGGGAGGAGACAGACATAACCACTCTAGTACTGCACACCTAAGAAATTCTATTTGCATACAGCTTTCTCCCAGAGTAAATACTTTAAGAATGGTACTGTTTGAAATGTTATTGGTTGTAACATTTTCTAATCCTTCGTTAGATTCCACAGCTTTATATGAAAACAAAAGAAATAAAGCAGCTCAGGCTAATGCAGAAAGCATTCGGAGACAGCCAGCTCTGCAACCTGCATATGACGACTTCTCTCTGAGAAGACAGAAGGAACATGGGCCAGAGCAGTGGCCATGGCAGAAGGATGGTGGTTAGAGATTACGGAACCCCTAAAATTCTGTAGTTCTATGTAGCCCTTCTACCTGTGTTAGAAAGGGGAGGGCTGTTGATAACCGCAGAGGTAAGGGGAGACAGAAGGCTGAATTAGATCTTAGGGCCTAAAAGAATTGTATAATGGGTTGCTGCTAGTTCACCAGCTCAAGTGTATTCAGTAAGAAATGACATCAATCAATTGGCTTCTGATGGATATGCAATGGTCTCTTTACACTGACCTAGAAAATCCAGCCTAGCTAAGTGAGGTGTTTATATTGTGCAGGCATTGGTGAGCCGTTTGGCTAGCCATCTTAACAGCAAAAGTAAAGCAACTTTCCCAGCTGGAAATGAGAGTTTGTTTTGTTTGTTCTCTTGAAACAGCTCATAAAAGACTGCCCAGAGATGTCACTCTAGCATTAATTGAGCATTGATTCATATAGTTGGCAAATGTTGGTTCATTTAAACTTTACTGCTATTGATTTCAAGAATAGAGAATTACTTAGCAGCAGCACAACTGTACACTTAGGTACAAAAGACACTTATTCTAAACTTTACTGAGGGGCTAAGTACACCAACACAGCAGTCTGTTCTTCAGTTACAAATACAGCCTGCAAGACAGAACGTTAAAAATACCAAATACTAATTCATAGCCTTTTAGAAGTTCAGAAATATTTAGGATTTATGAGAAAATAGCTAGATATGTGGCAGACTCTTCCATCAAAGGATCAAAGATTCCTTATGCCTATTAAACTTCTGTGACCATGACCAAAACTCACAGCAAACCTGACCAGAGCAGGCTCTTCCGTTACACTTTTGGCCCATCAGGTGCCTATTTATAGCACTCATAACAAAATACGCACTTTACCATAGCAACCACAGCATCGTGTGCTATCATAGAGACAAAAAAGCACCGCCTTAGAGAAAGCACGACCAATGTCAAAGCAGGCTCCTGGAACAATTTTTCTTCAAGCACATTGTCCTCGTCATTGATCATTATGGTATATCATTTACTGCCTTCTGCTACACATTTGTCTATTTTCTTCATAAAAACAAAATGGATCAGAGAAGAAAGGATGACGGTTTCCTCTTGAAGATCCAAGTGTTCCAATCTTACATAATTTTGAATTTACATCCCACACAGGCAAGCTAAGGATGAGTTCATGTACATCGCTAAGTAAAAGAGGTTAGGTACTAACATCAGTTAGGTACTATCAAAAAAGAGCAATGTTAGTTATCTAAGTCTGTAAAATGAGAGAGAGGAAAAAAGAAAAAAAAAAAATCACTTAACATTCAACATGCTGGTTCCTAAGCCTTAAACAATATTATCTATGTTCTGAATCAATGGCATTGTTCAAAACATTTTGCAGAAGTGAAGAATCTTTATAGTTAAAGTTCTTTTTTTGTTTGTTTTTTAAAACTAAACACTAATTCTTCAAAAATCTCTACCATTCCTGTGCATCTTTACAGGCCATTATTATTATGCCTGTGCTTTCTACTCTCTCTCTCTCTCTCTCTCTCTCTCTCTCTGGATTTTATGCACATTGTGACTGGGTACGTACATTCTGTCATTTGCTTTGAAAAATCATGTAACGCACCATTGTTTAATATGCCACCGGTTTGTCAGAACGTAAGATTCTCTAATCAACAATCACGTTATATTAGTAGGGTGAAGTAGAGAATGGCTACCGGAGACATTTCTGTTCTGGAAGAAAAAACACTGTTTCATTAAATTCAGAGAATTTTAGATGGAAATCGCATAAAAATTCTGAACACCACTATCTGCTGGCACTTCCAGGGACTGAAGAATCAAATGGAATCACAGCAAATGGAACTGAGGCATGCAGCAGTTGCTCACACTAATATCTAGAGGGTAAATCTGATACATCTGTATCAACTAAGGACATTCCTCCCCAAATTTTGGTTTGTAAACAGAGCATCAGTATGTTGAGCAGGCCAGGAAAACACCACATGTGATTTTCTGCATTCATCTACATTATAGCACATGCACATAGGAAAACAGAGAACTGCTTCTTTCTTATCTTCACTTTTTTCTGTATTTCTGAACTCCAGAGATATAGTAGATACTTTAAAAAATGCAAATGGATTTTGATTTCAAGGTCATCTTCATTAATATTTCCTGCTAAAATCCCTCTCGCTTGTGAATCTATACAATTGTCCACAGAAATTATTTTGTGCAAAGAAATGCTATTAAAAATGCAACTGATTTCTCTAAATAACATTTTAAAATAGCAGATAGACCAACAAAAGTAATACTTCAAAACACTCACATACAGCTAGTTATTTATTTACTTTAAAATTAAGCATAGGTTATTTCATCTCCTATAGAGAATTTCTATGAATGNTGCCTGGATAATTTCCAATACTGTGCCAGACTCCTTTGTCTTTTTTTTTTTCTGGTTAAGAAAACACTTTTTCTGCTAGAAAGCCAAAAATGAAGCCAAATTCTGCTTGACTGAAGAAAAATGGAGGAAAAACAAGGGGAAGAGAGGAAGAAGAGGGGGAAAGAGGGAAGGGGTTGGAGGAAATTTCTTCAAGGAAGAAACAATCACCACCACCCCCCACCATGGAAAGAGTAAACAAAAAATTACCACACATAAGCTATAGAAAAAGTAAAAATAGACATCTTGACTGTTTATCTATTTACAGTCTCAAAACCCTAACAGACAACAAATTTCTCTGATAAAAAATATGAAGAATTCCTGTTCTTTTTGTCTTACTGTGCTGGAGTCTGCACTATGGGGAAAGAAAGAGTAGTCTAGTTGGTTTTCTTCATATATATATAAATAAAACATATTTGGAAGTTAGACTTGTGAGCCGATAAGTCTTTTAGAAAAATCAGGATTCACTTTTTTCCTCTCAACCTATTTTGTATAATACTCAATTTGCCAAGACACATGGAGTGTGTCATTGTTCAGAATCAGCTAAACCAGAAAAGAATTACTGATAAAACTCTCTTTAGTGAACTGAAAGCACAAGACTAATTCTTTGTGGCTAGATCTGCCCTTACATCAATAGCAAATACAGGTAATGAATATTCTGGTGCCTAAAAAGAAACCAGGAATGGCCAGTTAAAGTCCCCTGACAGAGATTTCATACTGCAGGATCTCCAGTCATTGCAAAACATATTTCAGAGGGCAAATTAGGAGATAAAATTTAAAAGTCCATGGCAAGATTAAGTCTTTGACATTTCAAGACTTGATTTTATCTTTCAGTTAAGACACCAATTGAACATGTATTTGATAAAGGACACGATAGAAACAAGATATCTGGCTAATAAAGAATTTGGAAGCTGAGTATTTGCACATGCACAAAGCAGCAAGTTACCTATGCTGTTCGGAAATGCATCTGCTTACAATACTTGCAGATAAATCACTTTTTTCATGGCAAGAGACCTTATCTTAGAGTTAAAAAGGCAGCGTGTAATAATGCTCAGAATTAAGATCTCATGAAAACTAGTTGTAAAACAACAGACATCACTCAGCTGCATTGCAGGAGATTAATGACGTCAAGATTCCTGGGTTCTACTGCCAAGGTCTGCGATCTTTCATATTACCTAACCAAGTTTCTATTTTGCCATCTGTAGAATAACAAAACTGTCTTTACAGGCAGATTCAGAGATTAACAGCTTAAACACAGAGATAAGTTATTACAAAACATAGGATAAGATCTTACTGGTTATCATCTCAGCTGATCTGTAGTAATCATCCATGAATGCACTAAGCAGGTGGGAAAATGTTAGGTAATTCAGTCATTTATTCACTTCATTAGAATAAGGCCTGAACGAGCCATTGTTACAACTGACTCCTGTATAATGCAGCTGCATCAAATCTTGCATTTCACAGTGAACTGGTACATCTCATGTGAGACTTTGGCTGTAACTTCAAGGAAAGGTCTGAGATTCTTGAGAACACAGAGGAAAGCTGCCAAATATTGCCACTATTTTTAACTGCTAATACTATTCTGGCAAAACCACTGTATTATAAGAAGAAATGAAAAAGTTCATCTCATACAAGAGAGAGCAAAGAAAAAAGATGCATCTGAAGTATTCTGGAAGTAAAAATATCAAGGTATTAGAAGCTACAGGGTCTGCAGAAATGCAAAAAGATATATCAAGTGCAACATTAGCATTTCCAAAGCTGCTTTCTATTATAAGTGGTCTTCTGAAGGAGAACTTCCCTTACTGAGTTCTGAGTTAGATTTAAGATTCTTTATGTGCTCTATTTTGAAGTTACTATAAGGAATTTCACCATTCACTTCAACAAGGGAGATTTAAGGTAAGGTCCGATATGATCTTAATTCAGAGACATGAGCTGACTTTAGCCCTCCCTTTTACAGGTACCATCAACCTCTGCTTGATGTGCAAAGACCCAGGACTCAACTGTGGAAGAGGATTCCTACCTTGTTCTTAAGATAAAAAAATTTGTAATTCGGTGAGTATATGGACATCAACGCGTGCATTTGACCAGATAAACTGACCAGCTGTGCTGTGTGAAACCCTTAAACTGAAAAATACTAATGATGCTATTTTCCTCTCATTTAAAATATTTTTGTTAGTTTGATTTACTTTTCACTTCAGAACTCAGTTCTCCTCTTGCTTGGCTTACTATCCTGCGTCCTACAACACAATCTCAGCACTTTTGGCCCCTGCATTTCTAAAACTGTTGCAAAATACAAATAATTTCCTGCCCAGTAAATAGAGTTCTTACTTTCCACTACTACACTTTATTTCTGAACTTTTCAGGTAGGACATTTATTAAATAATTCAGCATTAAAATTTCTTAACATGTGACAAGATCATTTCAGGAGAGAAGAAAGTTACCGGGCTGACCACATACAGAGGTACTTAATGAACAATTTTTTTTTTTTTAATGCATGTAACCATCACAGCTGTCCAAAATTAATGTGTTACTACGCATTACTAACCCAGTTGGTTGATCAATTGTGAATCCTTATATGATCAAACTGCAGCATGGATTTCCAAATTATTTGACCAGAGGTCTTAAAAACAAACGAACCCCCCCCATTTGCATATTGATGAACAGAAATGATTAAAAATTTCCATTTCTAAATCTCTATAGAGAATTCCTCTTTGTCTTCTGAAATGTTAATATACAAAAGACAATTATGACATGGTTCTGAGTGCTATTCTCTTGGCTGCTAGAAGCCTATAATTTTCAAAACTGAAACTCTATTCCTGCATTAAAACAACATACAAGTATAAACAGTATTCAGAGGCTGAATCCAGTTTCCAATGCATTGAATGGGAAAACTTCCATTGATTTCAAAGCACCTTGGATAACAGCCCTGACTGGGGGTTTTGTTCCTCTTTACTTGACAGTTACTTTCAAAGACTGTTTAATAGTCTTAGTTTTGATTTTATCTGGCAAACTTCAAGAATTCAAAGGCAGATGAGAGAGTCTGGCCTAAGAACGAGGATACAGTCATTTTATGGACCAGAAGCCCAAACTGACCCAAAGAGGACATAACAGAGAGTTGTGAAACAAAAACAAAAAATCCCCAACAAAACAATCTCAGTATATAAACAGGCAAAAATGATGGGGAAAGTAGAAAAAAGTATAGACTAAAGACTAAAAAAAATAATTCCCTAGTTTATAAATTGAACTATGTCTAGCACTGTAGTCTCTTAACATGCAAATCCTTAATGAGACTCATACCTTAAGGCTGCAGCTTTCAATGCTAGTTCTGAATTAAGACCAGCAAAGGCATTTCATATGAGAAACTATCAATCTGGAATGCTAAAAAAAAAAAATTAAGATGGCACGTTTTAAATTTTACTACTTATAATTTGCTTCAAAGGCTCATTGTGAACTATTTTTTAAATCCTGCATATGTAAAGACAACTAGTCAGGATCTCCAATCCCCAAAACATATCTATCTTCAAATAGTCAGGACCTTCTATTTGCTTTAGCAATCGTACCATAAACCACAATATTTATCAGAAAACTCCACTTTTACCTTCGGAGCAGATGTCTCATTTTTAAGAGGGGAAGGTTCCACTCCAAAGGTCTTGCTTTCCTGCACTCCTCTCACACACTATTGAATGCAAAGGGATCTTCAAACTGGCTAAAATGTAATGTTACCGGGGTGCTAAGTGGCCATTTGGTGATTTAAAATCAGCTCAGCCTACTTGCAAAAACTTGAAAGCAAACTTCACTCTTTACCTTGTCTAGGCCTCTTTTTCTTCCCTCCTTGTTCTTTTATTTAATTTCATTTTATGTGGCTTATTTAAACATTGTGGGTAACTCTTTGCATGAAAATGTCATAAAAGTGAAATACTGTGCCACACAATTGGGATTAATAATAGTAATAGGATCAGTATATGCTTTTAAAGTAATCACCAAGGTACTATCTAAATGGTGGGTGACTACCACTTCAGTTGTTGCATTCTGGTCTAAATAAGAAGCATCACAAACAAAAGACTTACAGGGAATAAAGGTATTTGCCCTTTTTGTTGACTGCAAGATGCCTTGAGAGTTTCAAAGAAACAGGACCCATTACAAAAGCGAATACGAAAAAGCACTTTGTTGCCTTAGAAACAGTCCTACTCTACTTACCATTCCCTTTGCGGTGAGACATTAACATTCTATATGTTTTGGCACCAAGAAATATATTAAAACTGGCTTCCTCTATATGTTCCCATCCCCCTGCTTTGTACCAACAAAGAGTCTGGAGGCACCGTGAACCTTCACAGCTGTAGGAATGGAGAAAAGGAACAAAATCTAGAACCAATCTGGACAACTCCAGAGTTGTTTCTGGCTGCAGATGCAAGATGCTACCCTGGCTGTCGATGGATGCTTGACTATCAAAAGCTCGTGCAATACTCCATGTTTTCGGATAAACTAAAACAAGAGCCATAGTTTATGGACCTGAAATTTATTCTACCCAGCTAAATCTGCTCCAAAGAAGCTTTCTAAATTCTATTGTTGATTAGTAAGTAGACAAATCTCTAGAACAGAATAGTATGACAACTGTATTCAAAGTAACAGCATAATGTAAAGGGGCAAAGAAATCATCAGTCACTTCAAATAATAAGTTTTAAATAAGAAAAAACATTAACAAATTCACACTGGTTTACAACAGCATGGATTATAAGGTGTTTTACAGAGGGTTTCTTCTAAAAGCAAGCAGGATAAAAATGACTGTGTTAACACTGGAACACCTAGAAGGCTTGCTGCATTGAAGCATGATGGAAACCAGATAAATGGTCTCTAGTACTATGTTATTGCAGCGGTTCCCAAATTCTAAAAACGCTAATTGTAGCTGCCTTTGAACACCTTAGTCTTCAGAGAGGCAATGCTGAGGACTTCCTAGGAAGTCTACTGGTCTATCTAACATCTTGGTAAGACGTTATCTAAACTTGGTAAGCAAGCAGGGATATTCCAGCATATTCCATGCTACAACTGGTAACCAGACAGACAAAAAACTGGAACTCTTCAGCTGTTCTGAAGAGCATTCTCAGACTAGTCAGTCTGACTAGTCTTCAGTCTAGTTTGACTGAAACATTTGCAAAATTTCAAGAACTAAAACAGAGGGAATTACTATAGCTATTAAAGTAATCAATTCTAACCTCTATTATTAATATAACTTTCTCTTCAAAGAATTACTTTCACCTTATAAAGACAATTCTTGAAGTCTCCTTAATCTTTAAGAGTGCCTGCAACAATTAATGTGAAGCACTGGAAGACCTACAAATTAGAATCCCGTGTGACTATCTTTTTTCCAATGCACTCTTTTGAAGATCATAAATATCAGTAAAGTTACCATAAAAACTAATACTACTGCACTTAAACAAAATCATTATGTAAAGGTTTATGAATTTTGCAGCCATTAATAGACATAAGTTTATGAGCCATAGGCCTTCCAGAATATGATATTAGATATATTTTCACCAATGAAACTTGCAGAGTTCCAAATCCTTCAGAGGTCACCACCTTCAAAAATATAATAAAAAAGTTACCGTGCATCACTAGAGTGAGTGAAAAAATGAAAAAGAAGTATTACAGCAAACATCATGTTTTGGAATTTGAACAGAGATACAGGAGTCTCCCTTTTCAACAACCTGGAATCAATAAAGACAAAATCAGAACATTCATGATGAATATGATGTATTTTTGAAAGAGTTTATGCATATTTTAAGTTCACGTATGTGCAGATTAAAAATTTTTTACACCAGAGAACATTAAGGTTATAGTTTCATATGGGACAGCTAAACTAAAACATACACTTCAAGAAGATACTGGATTGGAGCCTATGAACATCAAATAATTATCATGTGTCTTGGAAATATGTTCCCAGAAAAAGTATTTCATTAAGAACATGAACCTTTGACAACCAAATGGCACTTAGTAAAGCTCATCTTTCATTCCATCACTCTTCAGCTCTATGCATGGGATGGCTCAAGCTCACAGTAACACGAACACTAAAAAAGTGCAAGTCTGATAGTAATGCCTTCTTTTTCTAATCAAACAGTGCAACTTTTCTAAAAAAGTGCAAAGATCTGAGTCTTCTAAATGAGTAATAAGCCTCACTACAGCACAGGAAAGAAGCATGTCTCATCCTTTTTAAGCAAATTCTTCATCTTTTCCACCTAGTCAGGAGATAATACTTGAAACAATCAGGCACAACTTCACTGACAAAATTCAGTCCCACTGTTTTACATTACCTGAGAATCTTGCTCAGTATGAGGCAGATGATGTTCAGGGAGTAAGTTTTGCTTATTCTATTTTGCTGTGGCATTAGGCACAAACATTTATTCACACTTCATCCTGTTACTGCTGCATATTTATTTTAAAAGTTCCATATGCTTTCTTCCATATGCGAGTTTTTTTCGTGTCACCAAAAGCAGGAGATTAAAAGGCTCCCACAAACTTATTGGGGAGCCTCAATACTGTTCTATCATACATGGTGAGAAATAGTATGATAATATTATTTAAAAATCAATTTTAGATTCACTAGTGACTGCAGAAGGTGAATAATTGTATACATGCAACTCTTATTCACCTCATAAAATGGTTTACATGATCTAGTAAACTTATTACACTTAAAATTACTACAAAAATTCAGACACCTGCTGCAGACACCTGCTGCCTCTTTAATATACTGATATATTCAAACTCTTCACACACAATTTTCATAATAAAAAAAATCAAAGGCAAAAGATAAGTCACATTTTAAATGGAAAAAAAAGTCACCAGATATGTCCCATGAGTCAAGTTAAAGATTCAGAAGTCACAGCTATGAAGGGAAAAGGAAGATAAATAATTCAGCACTTAAAATAACTAAAGGCTGTCAGTCTGAGAGCTTTAAGAGAAATAAAAGGATTTACAAGAAACCTAAAAGTTTTTACAGAACCTCTAGTGCTTTGAAAAAATAAATCCAGAACAAGGGTCCAAAAGCATGGTGCATAAATACATTTTAAAGGCAGTGATTAAAATGTAATAACAGTGTTTTGTACCTCAAAAATTAGACATTTCTTGTGTTTTGCTTCCCTTCCTGCATCATGCACTTTTGCATCATTAGTAGAACTGACTTCTTAATATACACATCAGCTTGTCAAAAGCAAAAGAAAACTTGTTTATGGGAGGCTAAAACACATTAGCGTATCAGTTTAAGCAAGGTGAATAAGCCTATGCTTTTAGATGTAGAGGCACTT
The DNA here is from genome assembly GCA_013398735.1 of Nothocercus julius. Lineage (NCBI taxonomy): Eukaryota > Metazoa > Chordata > Aves > Tinamiformes > Tinamidae > Nothocercus > Nothocercus julius. Next base: position 953,669 of record VZSV01000124.1, on the reverse strand, counting down.
CACCATAGACACACTTACTCTTTTCAGATCAATCATACGTTCATGCTGAAGTACCAGGATAGATCAATTCTGGTTGCCTTCATTTTGCATAATTTTGTGTCTTGGGAATGTCAATATTCATGGCTTAATTGACCAGAACTAAAGAAATACAAGTCTTAACATTCTTTATCCACTAACTCTACTTTTTGGGATGCTTAGCATGATTTTCTTCTCTTATTTTTCTGCTCAAATCTACTTTGCAACAGAAATGCTTACAGAAATCTCTTGAACCGCATAAAAAAAATTTAAACTGGAAAATCTGGCCCCGTGTGAAAATTTTCTATCATGATCACATTTTCCTTCAAGCTAAGATGTAACCTTGTACTTTGTTGCTCAGACAATGCTAACTGTAGCAGAATCACAGAAAAGAAATGAGTTCATTTAAGTCATGAAGCAATTTTGAATTGCATTGATTACAGTGATCAGTCTATCACTTTAATGTCATCTAAGCTAGTATTTAATAAGACATGCATGTGACAGCCCATTGATCTTTAACACAAGAGCTGAGAGAAGTCTATTTACAAAGGAAAATTACTTCTTTAATTAGAAATAGAGTATCATTTCCCTTTTTCTTTGTTAGCTCTTTAGCAACCATGGATCAAATACATGATGGGAGAGGGTGTAGAATCTGCTAGCACATTTTATTAAAAAATTCTCATAATTAATCATTCAAAAGTGTGCAAGTGAGCAATTGGGAGGGAGAAAACAGAGGCATGTATGACCTGTATGATGGTACTCCAACTCACTAAGAAAGTTCTCAGAAAGGAATGCTTTACTTCTTAGTGGAGTCTGCCATATGATTAAAAGTCAAGGAACAGGCTCATTGCTGCTTCATTACTGCACTTTTACTAGAGAATAACCATTTAAATAATATACTGTATTATGTATAGATTATATTTGGTAATACTACACATGGAAGTTACCTCTATGCTTTTCTTTGTTTAAAGGTACCTTCCAATTACAACAAAAATTTCCAAGAGGTTATAGTTTTCATCACAGCAAGACATGTCTTCTTGCAAACTCTGAACACGCATACCAGGAGGTTGCTAAGGCAGATACACAAGTGAGTGAAAAGTCAGCATAGAGTTAACTGTGGTTTGCTGCCTCCTCCTTTGTCAGCCTAGGCACCCTTCCATATGCTGTGTTCCATTTATTATTTCTGCATTGCATCAGGAGGGAAATATTCACACTGAGCCATAGGGATTAAAAACTGAAGCTCCAGAGAAGTCAGATCACATCCGTCCTATCCAGCTGTTTTCAATTTCAACCACTCACACCTGCTTTTATTTATTATTCCTTGGCTAGACAAGACAGAATTCTCTTTTCAATCTTCAGAAGTTTTCTCAAGGAAAAAAAAAAAAAAAAAAAAAAAAAAAAAAAAAACACACACACACACCCCCCCTCACTACCCACACACACACACACAGAAAAATCTTATCCTTTTCCTTTTACCTCTTTGCAACAGCCCACCAAGATGACACAAACATAACTACTGACATGGTTGACATGGTAACGATCTGACCTAACAGGAAGCCACCTTAATCCCAAGCCTGGACAGCTCCCCCATCTCCCACAGTGGTAAGGGCACCACAAAAGCAGGGGGAAGAGGAAAAAAAGCACACTACAGTTGTAGAAGTCTGCTATTAGCACAGACTCTTAACTGCAGTTACTCCTACATATTCAAACTGTCATGTTCTTAATTTACGTTGCAAATGGACTCAAAAGATTTGGGTCATAGTGACTTAACATACTCAAATTCACGTTATTCCTCATGCAGCAGGGACTTCCACTTTTACTTATTTTAGGCTATCGCTCCCCAAGGCCTGTTCGTTGGCAGACCAACCCAATTGCTTTGTTATTCTCTATCAAGAGGTTATGCTGCCTTAGCAGTTGGTTGTCTTTCCTTATCAAGCAACCATTAAGATAGGGACTTATATTCTTTTCATTATCTTCTCTAGCATTACAATCTTTCCAGACCCAATGTATTTTTCATTAATCACTCAACAGTAACACAGGAGCACAACTGGTGCTCCTACCCTGTCTTTCAGGAGTCCATTAAAAAGTCAAGCCTCCTACCTTTAGGATATAAGGTACTTTGCCTGTCTCTACAACGTCATCACTGAAATTCACTCTTTAAAACATTACTGTATTCTGAGCAGATTTTCTTACCCACTTGGGACACTGCCTCAGCATTCTGCACAACTCCTACTGTGTTTGTCTACACAAATTCTAATGCAACCCTGTAACACAACATTCTGAAGAATCAACTGAAAGGAGAAACTAGGCAATTCATTCCCTATGAACAGAACTGTGAACAATTGTGCAGATTAGGTATATCTGTACTTGAGATGTTACCTCCCATCTTTCTCTGACTGCTATTCCCAGTTTGCTCAATACAAAGCACAGTTCGCATTGCCCATCTCAATCATCTAAGTCTTTCTTTCTTGGGAAAGGTAACATTATGAACAACAAAAAAACACTATCTGGAAGATTAAAGAATACAGTACTGTAGTTTTCAGGTGCTATAATAAAATCACCACACTAGCATTTCACAATAACGTTTTCCTTGGGAAACTTCCAGTTATGGTTCTTGCTCTTTTTTTTTCAGGTAACTGTTTGCAAGCTATTCATGTGGCAGTCCACCAGTTAGCACTTTCCTTTGGCATTCTTGCTTTGGAAGCATATTTTCTGAAGAAAGATGGTATATCAGCTGGCCAAAACACAATCAGTGAAGACCCATTCTAAAATGCAACAGACTTCTGTTCTCTTCTAATTCTGCAAATGACTCAATGACTTTGATCTACAGGTAGTGATTTACTTCAAATGTTCATCTAACATGCACAGATGGACCACTCAACACCTCTTACAATTGATTTCATTGCTGTATAGACCTCCTTTTTGTATCTGCTAAGCATGGTATGTCTTCCTATATCAAAAGGTGCAGGCACTTAACTTCAGAAAAGAACTGAAATTCTTGCATGAAAACACTGAGATGCAATGTATTTTATCAGCTGCAATAATAATATACATTAGGAGCTTAGCTTCTGAATACATTTGCTTTTAAAGGCAACTCTACCCCACTATTTCTAATTGAAATAAAGGACACTCCATAACCACAACACTGAATTCATAACAGCTGATTCATTAAAACCTTGGGAGCATGTAATGAAACACACCTCAAGTAGCCATAATACTCAATTGCTTTTAGAACTACTTTTTTTTTTTTTTTTTTTTTTTTTAAACACACACACAAGAGAAACACACTCTGGCTAGAGAGAGTTTGAATCAGTAACCCATGATACACTGTTTAAAAAAAATGGTATGGCTTGTAGTAGCATCAAGTGTCTATTCAAATATAAAAAGTTAATTGACTCCATATGTATTGGCCTAATGACTGATTAAACGACTAATCACGGAAGTCTTAATTAAAACCATTTTTCAGTACAGAAGAGGATGCAAGGAGGAAGGCATTCATTAATGTGTTACAGTGTATGTCAGATTCCACTTGCGCCACTTACTAACAGCCATAAATGAGTAATTATGCACAAGGTCAATCTATAAACTTTCTTCATACATCAGCAGCCTGATTGGAGTGGGCCTTGGTGCTTGACTAGGTTCTGCATGTGGCTGCATTTTCCTATCACAAAACAGGTAATTAATATTGCCCAAAATAAGTAATAAAAGAGGTTGCCATTTCCTCTTCCATCTTCCCACCAGCCAATCCAGTCAAGGATTTATATAGAACTTTAATGTGTTGTTGGGTAAAGTCCTGTGCCTGACATTAGATTGTCAGCTGCTGAGGACAGGCTTAATTTAATATTCTTCATACACTGACACTGATCACTCACATAATGAAATTCTGTAATGTGCAAAAAAAATTCTATTTTAATAGCCTGGTTGACTTGTGCAAAATATTTAGAGAAATGTCAGTATAAAAATTGACATGATTTTTAGATTTTATGGGCCAGTCATTTGACTACCCTGACGCTTATTGACCTTTGCTATGGAAAAACAAGTTGCTTCTGCCCCAACAGCTCAGCCCAACCTATTTAAAGCAACATATTAATATAAGTAGTGGAAAAAAAGAAAGATATGCCTTAAGCATTAACTAAACCAAATATCCACTTGCATGTAACTCATACCTAGGATCTATGGTTTCTAATGAAATGTTGCATATCAAGCAATACAGCTGTGCCAATGAAAAGGAGCAAGCCAAAAATATAAATTGCAATACAGAAATGCATCATACCCTCTGACCGCTCTACCAAAGTTTCTCGCAAACCTCACTGGCAGCCACAGTAAGTTTGTTATATCCCTAGTCACAGTCACTCTGTGCATCACAAGTGACAAGATACTATCTTGTGTAAGAAAGGTTTGATTAAACTAATACAAAGTAAAGCTAATCTTAGGGAATCAAAGAAGTTGGTACAACCATGTCACTGTCACCTGCAAACATTACTTTCCTTCAAAGCTCTGAATTCAGATGTGCACTATTTGTGTGAACTGTAACTGCAGAAGTAGCCCCAAGATACCATTTTAAAATAAGTACGATCACCTTTTAATTATTTTAAAAACACTATCTGACTTAATTTCAAGTCATGCAAGCCAGAAGACAAATACATGTGAAGAATTAGCTGGCTTCCTTCAATTCTCAAGCAAATAAAAAAATTAATTTGGATTAGTTAGAAAGCAAAACTCAGTCAAATGATGCAACTTCCTGTGTAACTGAATAAAAAAAATGAAGACAGCAAACACAGGCTTCCCACGAATGCCAGCATCACATAAGAGGGTCATTTTACTAACAAAGGGAATGGAATTGACTGTTTGATAGATTTAGAATTAAATTCATCTATTCTGCAACTCTTATTGAATGCTAAGGTAGTTATCAAGGACTAAGACCATGACTCACACTTAATGTGCCCTTTTCTGGGCTTAAAGAGAACCAGAGTTTAAAACAACAGCAACAAACAAATCAAAATAAACAATATACATAAATCAGAATATCTTTCAAAACCTGAAGGTATCTTTAAAGAGTAATTCAGCACAATCTGCGCCACCTTGCTAATGCAAATGAAAACTATTGCACAGCTAAATTACAGGTGGTGTGCCATTCTTAATCTTCACAGAAATGCAGGAGTTCCTGATTCAATCATTTCTTTTGTTTGAAATACACCAGAGTGCGGAGTGGCTGCCACTGTGGGCAGAGATTGATTTTTTTAGGTGAAGCTAAAAAATGACTTCATGACTTACTGTAGGTTGGAGGAATTACTAGACAGTGGTGAAGATCAATGTGCAAGACAGCTGCAGGTACATTGAGTGACCTATTTGTCTGAATTTTTTTTTTTTTTTTTTTTTTACACATATATTGATTATATAGGTTATTCAGTCTTTGATAGTATAAAAAAATAAACTGAAGCATTTCAAGTATTTCATGTCCTTCACAGCACAAAGATACATGCCGCAAGCACTACACTATGGAAGTACAACTATAGCCTGACTGAAAGACCATTTTCTTTCACAATTTTTTGAAGTAATATTTTTAAAAGTTTTCTTTCATTAAAGTTTAAAGAAATTAAACTTGTCCCATGTCCAAAGACAAAGAGTACGGACAAGAGAGCGCTTCTTATGTGAAGGTACCTCCACTTCATCCTAGATGCAGGGGTCTGGGCATTTGCAACTCACAAGGCCACTTAACAGAATGGCCAGACCAGCTTCCCACTGAGGAGCTGGGATGTAGCCCCAAGCAGAACCGTTAAAGAAATAAAAATAGAGTCTACATCAAATTTGTGGTCACACTACCAAAATGAGGCAGACAGCTGTTACATGTAGTGAGTAAAATATTTTTGAAAGCACTGTACGTAATTAGGTACCTCAAACTGCTTTTGTTAGCCAGTGTACATTTCCCTATTCACTGTGAGATTAACACAACTTCTCATGTTGGTTAAAGATGACAAACCATCTTATTACAGAACCTACCGCAAATCATAATGGGACCGACCCTATTTAGATACTGCAGTCACTCTGCCTACTCATGGCATTCAGAATAATTTCTATTGTAACTATTTTATGTTTTACTTTGAACTAAAGAAATGCTGAAGAATTACTCATTGTGGCAGATTTCCTCAATTCGGTATTTAAAAAAGCCTGTAACCTTTTGTACAGTAAATAAAGCAAACAAGAATTATCAGTAAGCAGGTTATAGTAAATGTCACTTTTCACTGCAACGCAAATAATGGAAAAGGTAAACATTATACCTTTGCCTTACTGTTGACAACTCTGCCATCTGTTTCAGAGGATATCTCCATATTCATTTTGTTGGTAAGAAATGCAAATTAGATATCCCCTCATCTTCTATTTGTTTTGTACAGTGAGCATAATTTTTGCATGAACGTCCAACTGTGTTTCTATCCTCTTTGTGTCACAGAAACCTCATTTATCACTCATTCTTCTCTAAATGAAAAGATCTATAATGAGGAGTCTTTCTGTCATTGCCCTACTCCTCTGAGTCAGGAAATTTCATTTCCCCCTAATATTGGCTGCTCTAGCTGCAGTTTCATTTACTGTTGTCTCATTCTACAGCCTTAATACAAGCACATCTGTGGCTGGATCATGGAAAAGACTTCAGAGCTGCACATGGATTAAATGGTTATGAGCAAGTTAAAAATCTTGTTTCCACATTTTCAAAAGGTTTGAAATAAAATGAAAGATTATTCACTGTACTCAAATTACAATTTAAAATATTTAAATATTTTTCCAATTAGTCATTTAGCAAGAATAACTGTACCATGCTACTGAACATAGAAAGTAGGCTAGAAAGTCTCTCCTAAAAAGCAATTTAAAAGATATACAATTATCCAAAACTAAACATATTTATTCAGATCAAAGTAACATCAAGAAAAAAAATCTGTTGCTTTTTAATTTGAGGAAATTGGGCTGTTCAGAGGGAAAAAAAGCATTTGTACTATTCTCTTCTTTTCAACACACATATGAAGCAATTTACACATGCTGAGCCAAATTTGCCTTTGGTATGACTCCAGAATTCAATTGTATCAGGATAGATCACCTCAATCTAAGTGGAAGATGTCATGGTTCCCTGGGGGGG
>VZSV01000124.1:918342-939469 GCA_013398735.1 Nothocercus julius | reverse complement strand
TAGATATTTCTGACATACAAGTAATTGTACAACAAGCTGTTGAACAGGTCTATTCTTCTGAGCTCTGAGCCTTAACTTTTGCTGCATGACTCCAAGGTTACACATACATAGTCTGCAGCTCTGGCTTCCCTTACCTATTCACAATAGCAGGTAAAAACTTAAATAAACGTGAAGCAAAACACAGTACAGCTTTGATACCTCTTTCTGATTCTACACTTAACATGAACAGCTAGCTCCCTAACTCTAGTAAACACCACCATCTTATCCTCTTTGCTCCTGTAATTCTATACATTCTAGAACCAAGTACTCGGAGGATGCTAAACACAATAACTTGATAATATTAACCAGGGGGACAACCAAATCATTATGTCAAATAACTAGCGAGCACAATGAATATATGTACCAGCAGGGTAGCCAACTGAGTTGCAGGCTATCAGAGATGACATCTAAACAATGGATTATAGTGTCCCAGCCACTGAATACATAGTTTCTCCACTACTCCTTTAAGCACAAATACACACCGATTGCAAATATGCACTGCAGTACAGCTCCATTAGAAGGCAGGGATTATTTCAGAGCATTTTCAATAGCTAAGTGGGTGGTCCTCAAGGCTCTTTTATAAACACCCTTCCAACATTTGTGTGAAATATTGAATGGGAGACCACACAACAAGGAAGTATTATGCAGCACTCCTCAGAATGCCCTGTAAAAGCGTGAGGAGAGAATCAGACATTTCTTGTCCAAGCGTTGTTACAGTTGGGTACTATTATGTGAAGTGCTTCAGTTCCTCTATTACATGGTATTAAATGCAAGGAATGAATAACTGCTTTGTCATGTGCAGAATCATACATTATTTGGCTTTTTAAAAGAATATAAAAAGTGACAAAGTGGGGCAAGCTCAAATCTAAAAAGCTGCAGTGATTAAATCTGGGCTGTATCTTCTTTGTGCAAAATATGCAATTTAGAAATTCCTAATGGTGCAAAGCTAAATACAAAAAAAAAAAAATTTGGTCACACCTTACCTTTCTAGGAAGCTCAAAGTTTGTATACATCACCATGATGTAAGGATAAATTGTATGATTACATGCTGCTTTTCCAGGGGATACCTCCCTACTGAAAATGAAGTAATTTTGAAACAGTTTGCACAGTATCAACTAACACCTTTGTGGTTCAGTACTAGGGGGGGATTAAGAGAGCCATAAATTCCATAGGTATTTGCTGACAGTATAAGGAAGGTCAGAATCAGGAACACTGTATTCAGTTTCAAATACCAGAAAACAGCATATTATTGTGATTGCAGATTATTCACTTTTTCCTGCTGATCTTTTACTGAGATTTGCATAAAAAGAACATCTTGAAGCATACAGCTGGCACTGAAAATGAGTGTGAATCACTCTCTTATTCTGGAAATAATTCAATGCTGAAACTGATAAGGAATTGATAAGACAATAGCCAACGTATAGGCAAAATACCCATACTCCAAAGTATTAAAACATCACAGTAAGAGATACCACTTGGTATCTCCAGCACTAAACCCTGTTCTGTCATCATAACAATTCTTTCATTGTTCAAAGACATAAAGAACTAAAGAACAAGAATACTAAACATCTAAAGTGATCTATTAAGTTGGATTTGTGACTTTTTGTGCGGTAACAGCAAATGCACAAAACAGTGCTACTACAATCCTGAATTGATGTGAAACCAGTTTGAATTCAAGATAGATTTAGCAGCTAAAATTCTGACACTTTATTTCCACCCGTAGCAACTGGGGGGGGTGGGGCGCAGGGCAGGCAAGCTAGAAGAACAAAGATGATTAAAGCAGTTCTTTGGAAATTAGCCACTGATACCACTTGCTGCGGTCTATTCCTTCCATTACTATTTAGAGCATCTCCTGCAGTTCTCTCTGTGACGGCAGTACTGCCAGCAACTCTAACACGCACCAGCTTTGAGATGCCACTGGCAAGCCTTTAAAACATTAACTAGGGAAAAAACCTCACTCTAACTGTGTGTATATATATATATATATTAAAAAGTAGTGAAATTGTACAGGCCTTCTATATGTAAGCATCGGATAGTGTTCAGTTCTTTACTATTTATTCTTGCAGGAACTGCAGCCCCTAATAGCTAAGGGAGGAAAAATGGAGGAAAATAAAATATGTCACCTTTCACAATGGCTCCTTATCACTACCTGTAAAGGAATTTGCTCACATTCATCCAGTTTTCATGATTGCCTGCTATTAATGTCACTCATTTTCATAAGTAATTAAGCCACCTCTTACTTTGATTTGCCTTTGCCTCTGACACATTTCCTTGTCTAATCCTCATTTCCAGATGGCATAAGGATGAGAGATAAGTGTTCCTAAAAGATGCTTAGCAATGCAACACGTGCAAGGTTTTGAAATGCTGACATGCACATAAACATTATCTACACATCACATGGTTATGCACAGAAACAAAGACATGAACAGCCAGAGTGACACAGTGGTCTCCAGAATTATAAAAGCTACCAGCTAGTAAGCAAAAGAGAAAAAAAAACCCCAACAACAACAACAAAAAAGGGGGTGTGGGAGCAGGAAACAGAGGAAATGAGAGGGGAAAGGTGAGGGTGAGGGGGAAAAGCTTCTGGTGATGGGAGAGAAGTAGGGTGTCTTCCCCTCCTTCCTCTCCAATTAAAGATGAGACAGGAAATCTTGATAAAGAAACAACTATGGAAAAGACCCTAGAGGATAATGTTTCATTGGCATATTTTTATATGGAAACATGCATGATCTGACAGACTTTACCTTACTCTCAACCGACATTTCAAAAGAGACCAAAACAGCAATTTTGCTGGCACTTCAATACCCCTTATAAACACAAGCTTCCTCTCTGGTTAGGTTTTTCATGAGTTTAATTCTGCTAAGCATCTTTATCACAAGCTTGTTTTACTGTGAAGGCCTTTCATTTACTGATTTTCTAGTGGGAAGATCAAACGAAGCTCTGACATGCTGATTTGGCTATTAGGTTGAGTCAGGAAAACATTCAGTTCTGTTTCTCTAAAAGCAAGACAACCTATTATAATGTGCATTTTGCAGCAAATCCTTTGTGTAGATAAGTTGTATACTATGAGTATACAACAAAACCTGAGTAAACTACAGAGCAAGACTTTTTGAATTACTGAGTTTTATTCTTACATGAATATTGCTAATTAATCTTCTTTACACACTATTATCACATATCAGAGCTATGATCATAAAAAGCAACTACAAAATAATTAAGTGCACAGAATATGCATTCAGAGAAGTGTTTAGCAAATTTCCAGGGCACTACTAAGATGCAGTAACTTTCAAAAGCTAATAGGTTTATCACTAACGTAATCATCCGTGATGCTATCCACAGGAATTAAAATAATATTTTAGCTAAACATTTTAGTGCATTGTCTAATTCATAATCCTTATATCAGCAATAGTGTTATCTATTTTTGTATCATATTTATTATACTGTAATTTTAATCAAGATTTCAAAATGAAGATTCACTGTATCTACAAATTCCATGTTATCCACCAGCATGCAGTATAATTCCGATTAGCTGAAGCACCAGTAATATAAGTTGCATGATAATAGAAACTATGAGTCTTCCAAACAGGTAATAAAACCCAGAAGGATTCCAGGGGGGAAGGGGAAACCTGCAGGTGAGAAGAGCCCATAAGGCCGGCCACCTGTTTACTGCAGTTAACAGGTGTATCAAACAGCAGGCCTTCCTCTGGGAAGAAAGACAAACCAAGCAGAGCCAACACACACAATGAGGCAGCAATAGGGACAGAATGGAACACAGCACCTGCCTACTGGGACTAACGCAGCAGCCAAAAAGGAGAAATTACAGAAAGGAAGCACTTCCTTGAAGATAAATGCTTCACTTCATTAACCCCTCCAAACTTCATTTACATTTTGTTACACTTTCTTCCATTCTCAAGATGCATGCACATACAAAACACTAAAACCAACAGCACAGCAGGTCATCACCGGACATTTTTAACTGGAAGCTTTCAGTGGTGTTGTTCTGTTATATATTTCCTAACACTTGGTTATAATTTCTATATTTTCATTTCCTGACATTTTTCCTCAATGTGAAATTAGCTTTAAGGTTATGCAGCAGATGAATTTTGTTATTATCAGATTCCTCTGTTGATATTGTTTCAACTATTGCTTCTTTCAATATAAACTTCCCTAAAATTATCTTAACTATTGCTTGCAGTGCTCTGTCAGGAAGGTATTGAAATATACTGCAGACACAATGAATATTGATGAATATTAAGTGAAAACATGACACGTATTAAGAGAAAACGTGAAATTAAGGCAAGCTATAGTTATTGATATAATTGCTAGTTATTTGTAATTTGTCAAAATCGACCACTACCCAAGAAAACAAGTAGTGTTGGCAATTTTGCATTTCTAAGCTCATGAATACTATTCTCAAAATATATTATCTGTCAGCTTCTCAAACTAAAGTGAAAGTAGTAACTATGCACACTGCAAATTGTCAGAGAATGCGAGAGCCAAAGACGATCAAGATATAAGAAATCATTCTGGGCAAGAAGTTAGAAAGCACAGTAACATTTATATTACTAGCACTCTCAGAAAAGAAGCTCTAGGAGCAACATGCTACAAGACTGCAATTGCAGATTTCATTCACCTGAAAGATCTCCATGTCTCCATTACAGGCATGACTTTTTAGAACACTTCTAAAACACTGCTTGGTCTTTCATAACTCTGTGGTAATAGGTTAAAAAATACTAAACTGTTATTTGACATTTAGCAAGTATGAAATATCCAAAAAAAGTATAAAACAATAAAATTGTATGCAAAAACAGCATAGGTTGAGTAAATCACTTATATCAAGTGGCTGTCTTGTTTTTTCACATAATATATGAAAAAAATCAACAAGATACTGTTGACAGGACTGGGAGGGTTTTACTTCTATTTTTACTAGATTACCTTGTCACTTTTGAGCATATCTCCAGTGTAAATTTAACTAAAGTACTAAAAAAAAAAAAAAACCCTGCAGACAGGGTTTCTAAACAAGCATAAGCCCAAAGATTTGAGTAATTCAACCTCAAAACAGATGCTACAGGGACACCCAGTGGTATAAAACTGTGTGTGTGCGCATGAGCACAGATACACATACATGAAGTATTAAGAAGCTGAAAAGTTACTATAACAGACCCAATTTTAACAGTTGTTCCTTTATTATTAAATCAATGTGCAACAGCACTTGTGCATGTTTTTGTCATCAGTTTCTTCATCGAACTTAAATATTTATTATACAGCTAAGACTCGTCCTATTTGATTTTAATACCCAATTTTAAGGAAATACATACAGATTTTAAACCACATTTAGACTACAAAATTTTAATTACAAATTTTTAACATGGATTTAACAGAAATTTGAAGGTGCTGACAGGTAGAAAAAAAACTCTTAGCTCAAGAAAGAACACAGTTAATAGCTAAGTTCAGTCATTCACTTACCTGCTTTCCACCTGCGGACACCTGAGCACACCCGGAAAAATGCAACAGTAGCAAATTCCCCCAATAGTTTCCAAACCCACATTCGTCCAACTCATAGACTTCACGCAGAAGCCACATTGGGTGTGTAATTTAGGAACGTGATAGATTTTTGTACAGTGACCTTACTCCATTTCATTCCTTTTTCATTCACAATATCATTTGGAAAAAAAAAAAAAAGAATTCCGGAAGTAAACTACATAAGGTGCAAAGAGCTGTTTTCTTATGTTTATTTGGAACCTGTCTCCCACCTGTTTCAGTAGGTAGTGCTTTGTTCTTCAAAGGGAGAATCAGCCAGGTTACTCTGTATATGTATATTCATTGACAGACCTAAAATTTAATTCTCAATTCTAAATACATGTATAGTTTGAAAAAAGTTCATACTCTTAAGTGTTTCACTTTCTTAAAAAGAGATAGAGTTTTGTCTATTGAAAAACTTTTAAAACATCTGCTAGATTACAGTGTAGTTATCACAACAACTTAAATAAAACACAAATACATTCAAGAATCACTACAAGAGAGGAAATTAGAGGTCAAAAATGCAAAAGTGTCAAATTTAACACTTACCTAAGATTCATTTTCCCTCTTAGCATGTTTTATTTTACTTTTGCGAAGCAATCCTTGGTGAGCTTGTCCACCATTTTCAATTAGCCATCCAGAACCTAAGCAATAATAAATTGGAATCTGTGGCAGATGTGCACACAAAAATTAACAGAGGATTTCCTACCTACAGGAAAGTCTGCTAATATTATACAAGAGGCTTATGGCTACAAAGAAATCTTAAACAAACTGTAAATATATATATATATAAGCAAAAAGAGATCCATTTACTTTTTTGTTCATTCTAACAGCATGTAAGATTGGTTTTGAAGGCTACAAATGACAAATAATACTGCTGCAAGCTCAGATCATTTATGCTCTAAGTACAAGGCCCCTCAGTAAGCCCCAATTCCCTGCTCATTAAGCCTCAGTAACTAGCCTCACCTGGGCCTCCACCCATGGCCCCAGGAGTTCAAATTAAGGCCAGGCCTGGGTGCTCAGCCCTTGCCTGACCCAAGTTGTTTTACCTCTGTTCTGCCTTGTTTCCTGGATAGACTTTGGACATATATTCTAGACATTTCTAGCTTTGACTCTGTCCCCATCTTCCAAGGGATTCTGTTGGGAACAGCGTAAGCTCTCTGGACCAGATCCACCAGTTTCCGGACAGATAGTGAAGCTTGTTATCTACACCCCTACCCTAACCATACTGTTGAAGTACTGCGTCAATACTCTACTTGTGCAGTGGTACCTAGTACTCTGCAATATTCGTGAAATGGTTTAAATTATAGAACTTGGTCCTATTCCACAAGCTTCCTTCTGAAAACTGAAGAGGACATTCAGCTATACATGGAATTTCATAGTATAATCCTGTAACTACATGAATCATAAATGGGGGAGACAGCAACTGGAAATTAATATGAGTTTCCAGATCTGGAGGGGGGGGGGGGCAAGTAACAGTGCATCAGGCTATTGCATCTCAGGGTTTATGAAGGGAGAATAGAATTCATTTAAAATCCTAAGAAGTAAGACATAATAAGATAGCTGACTGGAACTACAATACATACCACCTCCATGAAATACTTTATCTAATTTCTCTTCATGACAAAACACCTAGCCTTGCTTCAGTTGCTGAGTTACAATATCCTCAATTGCTAAGCATTTTATTTAGATGGTGCATGTAAAAAGTCTTTAAAGCAAGCATGTTAGAGAAAAGAATTAAGAATTCATTTAAATTATTCTTTATTGGGGCCTTTTTTCTCCATACCATTTTCTTTTCCCTGTTTCCATCCCCCTTCATAGTGAAGGAATGAATTAAGAGCCATAAAGTCCACATCCTGTGAGGAAAAAAAAAAAAAAAAAAGTTTTCAGAGAAAGCCTAACTGGAATGCCACAATTTAAATGAAGATTCAACACTGAGTAACTACTAATAGAAAAACAGTAAGAATGTTGTTTTAGCTCAGAGATATATATTTTGGAGCTTCATTATAAGTAATACCTACACAGAGATAAAACTATTGATCTATTTACTACTTACATTCACGGGACATAAGTTAGGACTCCCTCAATCCCCTCAGGTCACTAGAGTCGCCACGGAGAGACTACACAAGAGCGGTCAGCGGCTACAACGGAGGAGGAGCAGAGCCGCTGCTCCCTACTTCAGAAAAGGCAGCAAACACGGAAAACAAAACACCCCTAAAAGGAAAGAAAAGCCCTGGGGCTTAAGTTAAGCGCGGAGAGGTGGGCTCAGCACCACACTACTCAAACTGAGAGGGGCTCCGCGGCGTTGCGTGTCCCACCTTCACCACCCCAGGTAAGGCGCGAGGCTGCAACAGCCCCGCCTCAGCTCATGACGGGGCGCGGCGAAGGGCGGGCGCCGATCCCGCCCCGCTGCCGCCGCCACTGCGCCGCGCAGGCGCGGCGGACGCCGGGCCATGGCAACAGCGCGCTCACGCTCATTGGCTGGAGGGGCGGGGCGGGGCTGCCCGGGCGCCGCACGGCACTGCGCCTGCGCAACACCTCAGCGCGCCCGGACGGAGGCCAGCGGATGGGGCGGGGTGTGACGTGGCCCGACGCAGGCGCAGATACCCCACCTCTCTGCCCCGCCCTGCCTCCCTCCCTCCCCACTCCGTTAGCTGCGCCCAGTTTCTCCCTGAGCAGCCAATGGCAGGGTGGTGCTGAGTCTGTGCCCCGCCCATCGGAAACCCGGAAGCGGAAGCAGATTTCTCCCCGTGGCTGCGGCCATATTGGATTTGTGGCTAGTTGGGAGGGGGGGAGGGGAAGCGGAAGGAAGGACCCGGCTCGGGCGCCTGTGAGTAGCCGGGGCCGCTGCTCGAGCGCCGGGGCCTGGCGGGGGGGGTCGGGGGCCTTGCGGGACCCGGCGCGACAGGGACGTGGAGCTGCCGGGCGAGGGGGTCTGGGGTGAGGGGCGCTGCCGCAAGCAGAGGGGCCTGCGCCGACTCGGAGGCTGCTCCCGGGCTGCTTGGGTTGGGCCCTCGGCCGCGGGGACCTGCCGGGCTTCGCGTACCCCTTCCTGGTCCTCCGGAGCTCCCCGGGTTCTGCCGGGCCCGCTTCTGGTCTCTTAGTGCAGCTTCTCCTTGTCGCACATTCGTTAAGCACTGGTGCTGTGAGGCTGCTGCTTCTGCTGCCACGAATGAAATCCCTCTTGTCGACGTAGAAGAGAAACTTTGTAAGATCAGTGGTTTGTTCCTCGGTACTTGTCTGTTCCCCCTATTAATAAATTGCTTCAGAATGTTGCTTTTGAAATAAGCTTTTTCTGTGGGAAAGAGGAGACATATAAATGATTAAACTCTTCATAGTTGCTTGCTTCATTTATATTTTTACTCTTAAGGATGTCTATGTCATGGTCAGAGAGCCATCTTAAAAATTCTGTAAATCTTACCTCCCTATTTTGCTTTTGAAATAGATAAATAAAATGTCTTTATTGGTCCAAATCCCATTATTTTTCAGAATTCTAGGATTTAGTGGTAGCAGCATACCATCTGTAATAAAAAGGATAATTGTTGAAGGCCATTTACTTGCCTACTCATTTTTGTTTTGACAGAGAAAAGCTTCTTGGTATGGTATGTTTTTAATAGTGATCTTTATCAGCAAACTGTTCAGTTGTTTGTTATTCTGATTTATATATATTTTTTCTGATTATTGCCTTTATTTAGATGTTTGAATAGATAATACTATGCTGAAGAGTAAAATTTTATATTGTGAAAAAGGTGTTATTCTTTAATTTAAATTTTCATCCTTACTAAGAGATCTCTGTTCTTAACTGTAAATCAAATTTAGCAAAAGAAGCAAATACCAAAGATTGTTTTTGTTGACCCTTTTCTAATTACACATATTCTTTAAGTAACTGTTATAAAGAAATTAGCGATATTAAGTAAATTTCTTGAATTATAGGTATGAAATTGATACTTTAGACAATGCCACTTAAACTGAGACAGTGACAGGTGTCTTGTTGGTAAAACGGAGTTTTAGCTGGTTGTATTCCTTAGTTCAGTGTGGAAGAGTTGCATGTGTGATAGCCGTACGTAATCACACGCAGCGGTGTGTGGGGGACACCGCTGTGAGGAACTCGCACAATGGCTCCAGAGATAGGAAGGTTTGAATTAGGTGGTTGTAGTGGAGGCTTGTTTGAAACCACTGGTGTCCTAAGCTTGAATTGCTTTGCTTAATACTTGGAAATACTAAGTAGTTTTAAAATGTATATTTATTTTGATTTTTGCTTTTTGCCTTCAGAAACTGAGGGGGAGAGGAGGGTGGTGCTGCAGTACATGTCTCAATGCTTAGAGGTTATAAATCAGTTGATGTCTAACTTCTTGATTAACCAGGCTTATTCCTTAATTTCTGTATGGACTTTTCTCCCTCCCTAGAATAGATCGGATCCCCTTTCCCTGTTTTTTTTTGTTTGTTTGTTTGTTTGTTTGTTTTTTTTAAACATGCTATATTTTATAGAATATGCATTTGAATTTTAAGCATACTTCAGTATAGATAATTTGATTCAAGACAGTCCGAAATAATATCGTATATAAACACTGGTTCAGATAAGGTACTTCAAAGCTTCACTGAGCTTAGATTTGGTTTTACATGTTATCTGTGTAACTGTTTTGTTTCCACAGCAAGAATGTCAGAAGGGGACAGTGTTGGTGAGTCTGTTCATGGAAAGCCGTCTATGGTCTATAGATTTTTCACGAGGCTTGGACAGGTTCGTTTTCTATAGGGCTTTTCAAACTCCATTGCAAACGGGTCTCAGTGCAACTTTTTCATTTTATTTCTTCAAAAAGCTATTGAAATACTAATATCTATACAAAAGGTTTCTTTTAAAGTGTTTTAGAAATGGATGACATATTAAATACATATCTTAGCAAAATATATAATTTTAGTATATTTGACTTTATTTAGTCAATTTATAACTTTATTATCAGGATTGATGAGTGACTTTAGATTCACTGTCAGAAATTTCTTAGGGAAAGCAAACTGACTTGAAATATTGGAAATTTAAATCTATAATGCTGAAGCATGAGGTGAAGTTTTTTTTTTTTTGTAGAAATATAGGACTTCTATATTATAATGCTCATAATTAGTTATTAAGTAAATTTGTATTGAAAAAGGAAAATGTTTAATATTACTTTGCTTTCCAGAACAGCTTCAAAGTAGTGATCATTTCTAGACTGCTACGTGGTAATAAACATTATTTATTGTCATGTATTTTACAGATACACACTTTATATTTCCTCCTAGATCTACCAGTCCTGGTTAGATAAATCTACTCCATATACTGCAGTGAGATGGATTGTAACTTTGGGCCTGAGTTTTATCTACATGATTAGAGTGTATTTACTGCAGGTAGGAAAACTGAGTTTATTGCTAAACTTGCTTTAGGTACCGCCATTGTTCTTATTATTTTGTTTTATTGTGGTTTTTTTTTCCTCTTATTTCTGAAGTGTGATACCTTATATAATTAGTATCATGACCATGTGCACTAAAAAAAATGACCCAGATAATCTGAAGAAGGGACGTATCTAATTGCTGCTGAAGTTGCTGCTTCAGACTGAAAAATCCATTAATGATTAAAGATATTCATGATGGCAACAGAAAGTGGGAAAACTCCCACAGTTCTGCTGAAATTAAAAAATAAACTTATGAAAAATTTGTTTCACTTAAGGCTTTACCTTTTGTTTTAAAGCTGTGTAAGTTGTTCAGGAGACAATAGTTACATTCTGTCAAGCAAACCTTAACGAACTTCTTAATAGGCACTTTTATCACTGTGTATCAATGGCAAACTATTTCTCCGCTGATCAGGTGTCTCTATTCCATGACAAAGTACAATCCAATTTAGAGCTTATATTCCTGAAAACAGAAGGCTTACAATTAAATCTGCTAATATATGAGGCAATTGCTCTTATGCCTTAAGACTTAAAAGAAGTCCAGAAAATTTTTCATGTGAATATGAAGATGTAGAAAAGCACCTGATAAAGAAGCTAAAACCAAGTTGTTTGATCTTGTTTAAAAATAAGTATCCAAAAGGGGTCGTCAGGAAGTTTTAATCTTGCTTCTTTTTTCTTCTCCCTCTTCAGGGTTGGTACATTGTGACATATGCCTTGGGAATCTACCTTCTAAATCTCTTCATAGCTTTCTTGTCGCCAAAGGTAGACCCCTCTTTAATGGAAGATTCAGGTATGACAAACAGTTCACATTGTAATAATTTTGAATTTAGTCAAGCTTCCAGTTTATTTTGTGTAATATGATAGTGTGAAGATACACACTGTGAATACAGTGAAAACCAGCGTTGGGTTTGTTTGTTTTTTCTCTCTACCGCAGATGATGGCCCTTCCTTACCTACAAAGCAAAATGAAGAATTTCGGCCTTTCATTAGAAGGCTCCCAGAGTTTAAATTCTGGTGAGTGGATCCATCTGACTATGCTTTGGATTGAAAACATTTAAATATATCTATCAAATAAGTGGTGGCTTGGGTTGAAGGAGTAATTGCTAACATTATTTTTAAGGCACTCTGCCACTAAAGGCATCCTGGTTGCTATGGCATGTACATTCTTCGAGGCTTTCAACGTTCCTGTGTTTTGGCCAATCCTTGTGATGTACTTCATTATGATGTTTTGTATCACTATGAAGAGGCAAATCAAGGTAACTTATATAGGATAGATGGGGAGCACTTGTGATTTCAAAATTTACAGTATTTTTCCAAGCTTCCACGCAGATAAGCACTTCAGAGTCATTAAATGTACTGTGCACATTTCTTTTACTATATATACGTGAACACCCAAACGTGTCTGTACTTTTTTGCAATGTAAAGCAAATATAGGAATAGGAAGGAATAGGAAATAAAAATTCTTGAAAAAAAAGAAAATTTCATACCACACTACAAAATTTGATCCTTGCGTGCAGAGGTTTTCAGTCTCAGAGATCAGGGTATTTTTTG
This sequence comes from Nothocercus julius, assembly GCA_013398735.1. Lineage (NCBI taxonomy): Eukaryota > Metazoa > Chordata > Aves > Tinamiformes > Tinamidae > Nothocercus > Nothocercus julius. The sequence continues at coordinate 926,940 of VZSV01000124.1, read as the reverse complement.
TTTGTTTCTTTTTATTTTTGTTTTACGCAGTAAGTCTTAGAGTTTCCCATCCGCTTTCTTTCGTCAGTTTCCTTTATGGTTATTTTTAATGAAGAGGTCTTTTAGAATCTCTAATGAGTGAAAAGGGGAGTTCTAACATATTTGTTCAAGAAGGTGGATGGAGAAAAAGGGAAGGAGAAGAACATAGGCAAGTCATCCAGAAAAAATTTAATAAATGACCATTTAATAAATGGTTTCCTTAAAAATAGAACCAGTGTGGATTCTTTTTGGATAAGTACTGCTTTCAGAATTGTAAATTAAAGATTAAAGGATAGTAAGGAATTAATGCCTCCATGATATTCTCTTATTCCTGCTATCTCTGTCTATTACCTTCAATATACTATACAGGTTTTTGGAGAGGATATACCCAAATTTGAGATTTAAGTTTAGCCTGACAGCTGTATTTAAATGTAAAGTCTTATATGTTTGTCATGAATTTTGCAATACTAGTCTGTCTAGATGACTTGATAATTTAAACTGTGTGTTCTAAAGCATTTTTTGTAAACCTCTTAAGTTTACGGCCTCCAAAAACTGTGATTTTTTTTTTTTTCTCCTTCTTCTCTCTCTTTACAGCATATGATAAAATACAGATATATACCCTTCACACATGGGAAGAGGAAATACAAAGGGAAGGAAGATGTGGGAAAGACCTTTGCTAGCTAGAAGGTGCAATCAACCTGTTGACAAGTTCTTCTACATAAAGGAATGGTTTTGAGCCATTGTAACAATGCCTTTTTTCTTCATATAAAGTGATTACAAGGGTGGTGACCAAGCAGTTGAATTTTCATTTTACGAGAATCTTGCTATTTTTATCTGAACTATCAGTTTCTTGAAGAAACTGGCATTCTAACCAAATTGCATTGAATTTAGTATCTTTTCTAGAGTTGGAGAAACTTAGGCTAGTCCCATGGATTTGGGATAAGGTATTTAAGGTCGATTGAAGCTGCCATGACACTGGGGAAAGTTGGGTACTTTTACATAGTTTTGTTTACTATGGCCCTGAAGTGCTGTGCACATATGTGGAGGAAAATAAGGTGGCACACATGATGCTGTTTTCTGCTTCATGGAAATGTGCTCTTTTCATACAAAAGTCCAGTTGGCATTAATAGATGCAGAATTTAAGCTGGTTTGCTATATGCATGGTATTATTGAGTTATAGCCAAACAAATATAGGAATAAGAAATGTGTTAAATGGTGGATTTGGCAGCAGGAAAATATATGAATAACTTCTGAGGTATCTCATTTGTGTAAGGTTTTAATGCCAGTTTCACCCTGACATCTCATAGCAGATGCTAGAATTGGGCTCTTTTGAAGATGACTCAAAATTTGTCATGATTTCTTTTGAGAACTTGGAATTATAAATATATATTTTAATTTTTATTAGTTGGAGAATATTTTGTCTCATTTCTTTCATGTGTAAGGATTTCTTGGTTAATTTAAGTTGACTTCATGCAGCCCTTTCAAATCATACCCAAATTGGCCATAACAGACAAACTTTCCAATTTTAACACAGTTTTTTCATTTTCTATGGGGAAAAAAAAATAGAGATAAATGACCTGCATGTAAACTTTTTGATGTGATACAACTGCAATTTTATTAAGTGACTTTTTAATTCCTAAATTTATTAAAAGATAGTGTCCCCCTTTCTTGTCCTTTATTAATCTTTTTATACATACAATAATCCTATGGTGGTTATAAATCCATTTCAGTTATGGTTATCCTTAGAATTTGTAACACTTTTTCTTAGCTCTTTGGGGAGTATTCACGTATGTTTGCAGAAGATAGGAAAAGATTAGCCCTTTAAAGATTCTCAATGGAGAGTAATGGCAGCTTCAACAGACAGGTAATAGGAAATTGTATTTAAGAGCTGTTTCAATTGACTTTGTCAAATGAGGTCACTGTGGAGCCCTGTGGTTCAGCCTTCAGTAATCCTGGAAAAAGTGAAAGGTAGTTTTAGTTAACATTAGCCTATATTTTGTTAGCATTATGGAAACTAGTAACATATGTGAAACATGAAAATAATGGAAATACAGTAGCTAAACCTTATAAGAATACCAGTCATAGATACTTGCAGTTCATTGCCTCAAAGCTGAAGGCCTTGACTCTGCTTTAGGCTTGCTGCAATTTCAGAATATATGGGTGAATCAGGGTGAAAAATAGAAAGTGATTTTTTTTTTTTGGTAATAAAATTATCAACTGGGATGACCCCCATTGGAAAGTGGGGTGTTAGGACAACCATTGTGAATTAGAAAAGCATTTCTCCATTTGCCTTTTTTTTTTTTTTTTCCCCTTCATTGTGCATTTTTAATGAATGCCTTCTCTTTTTTTAGGTAGGAATAGTTGTCCTAGATCTGGTGGAACTAACAGTTTCCAAATACAAATTGAATGAATGGGACAAAGGCAGAGAGTAGTTCCCTAGTTGATTCTCAGTGTGCTGTGGCCGGAACAGGTTGAAGGGCATTTTCTTAAACTTTGGTGTACTTTTTATCACTTTATGACTTCTTGCTTATGAATCATAGGAGTTTTTTATCACTTCTGTGTGATAATAATAAAATTATTCTTACAGAATGCACGATAAACTTAGCTGGGCAACCTCACAGGAATTTCCTAATCATTGAACACTTCCCACTTGTTCTCATGTGCAGTTAAATATCTGCCCCTGATTCCCCTATTTACTTGTATTTTTAGTCCTGATGTGGATGGACCATTTTTCTTCCATTGTGCCTTAACACTGAGGCATGTGGGGTAGTACTGAAAGGCATGTCTGAGGCATGTGGGGTAGTACTGAAAGGTTGTGGGTTTGGTTTTTGTGTGTGTGTGTGTGTCTGTATGCAAGAAAGGGAAGGTATTTCAACTCTGAACATCACCGTTTCATAAAATAATGCTGAAATTTTGGCATAGTTGCATACCATCAGCAACCACTTTTCTTTTTTCTTGCATTTATGTTTGATGTAAAGTTCCACCCTTTTGTTGGTGACTTCCATATTTAAATGTTACCTAGCTAACCAGGATCTCTCAGTATTTTTTTTTCTTAAAGTGCTTTTGCTGTCAGATTTCTGCACACACACAAGTCTGTATTTGGTGCCAATTTAGTGTCATTAGTGAAAATCTTATTGAAACTGTAACTTAAGATCCACAAAAAGTGGAGCATCTGGATTTCCTGCCCCATCTGAGTGTATATAAGTGAAAATATAAATAACTATTTTGTAGGTTTCCTGTTAGGCAATAATGAAAAGATACACAAATGCTAGCATATCTTCTTTTTCCCTGCTGCTCTGAGTACGTTTATGAGTGAACTAATTAGGAGTAAACCTTGATAAGGTGATGCTGCTGAGTGTCTCCTCAGTTACACTCTTAAAGTATTGGTTTAGAATAAATAGTCCCTACTGCCATAAAGCAGGGAGGGAGCACACGTCTAAAGTGAGCCTTTCCCCTTTGTAGTAAGGCTGTAGAAGACAGACAAAACGTAAGCTGTGGTAATAATGTTTTATCCTTGACTTTAGTTTGCTATTAGTATATGGTACTAGAGCTTTTTTGAGATACCTGTTACGTAGCTATAGCCTAAATGTCTGGACTACTTGATGAAAAGTTTTGATATTCAGTAGTGGTTGAGAGAAAAGTTTTGAGTTTGGAAGCTGAAGGTTAGTAGATGAGTGTATAGAATACCGTGCATTCTGCATTTCAGGAGGCTCCTTGCATTTTTTACTTTTGTTGATTTAGGGCAAGTCACATAGCTCGTCAAATCAAACGAACCTGCTTTACTGTTAATTTTGTTGTGAAAATGGAATGGTACCTGATGTATATTTATCGTTGGATCTTCCACTGCCGTTAAACTAAGAATCTGTGTACAGCTATTGTTTTTCCCCTTGAAGCCTACAGCATGGACTGTTGTAATGTTAGAAGAAAAAATGAATCTTAAATCCTACAACTTTACTCATACCTTAAGTACACATCGAAAGGGTAGAAGACTGCTATTTGCACTTGTATTTAGAGAATGAGAATTTGATGTATATCTTCCATTTTCCAAAGTGAAGGAAGAGAATAACGTTTGTCCTAATCACTCTTAGAAATAAGTGTTTTTAATATGGTCAAGAACCATGTTACAAGAAACAGAATGGCTGATGCCAGAAATACATTTATTTTGTAAAACAGGAATGAGTGCCACCTTGTACAGGCAGTTACCAGTTTTATAATAAAACCTTGTTCTTGGACTAACTTGAGCTGTATGGCCACTTTGTAAAGGGAAGAGACCTGAGGCCATTACCAGGAAATGGAAAGTATTTTGCTTTACTGTTGATAGTGACGTAGGTAGATCAGTTTCTGAGGATGGAACTTCTCTCTGCACAGTGGACATTCTGCCTGCAAAAGGAAAATATGAGATAAAATTATTGAAATGTTTGAAATTTTTTTAATATAAATACAATGGTTTAGCTACTTCTAAAAATGAGTATCCATAATTATAAACATTTTTTTTCAGACCAATTTGTAATGCAAACTTAACCGTGTAAAGCTTTTTAAGCTAGGTGCACCTAATCTAAAGTTTGAGGTGACATGAGTGTCTGAAATATAACCATGAAGCTATGGCTATCATACACAGTATATAATACCTTTGCCTTAAAGTAACATTGTTGTCTTAGAGAAAAGTGACTTCTAGGATTTTCATCCGCAAGGAAGAAAGTCCATCTAGCAAAGTCAGTCAAGGGATTATCATTTTAAGATTCTAGTTGGATGTTCTATTGTCCTTGAGAATGTAAGGTAAGATACATTACTGTATACTCATTTCAGAGGTAATGGGTTCTTCCCTTTTTCTACCTTCATACTAAAAATACTTCCCCTTATTTTACTTGAAGCTGAAGACCTAGCAGGCTGATAGCCTCTTTGCCATCTTTACTTGAAAAATCAAGTATTGTATTATGCATATTGATACATAATGTATTAGAGATTAGTTTCATTGCACAGATCTAGTCACATAACATACTTGGTAAACAAGAACTGTAGCTTTCTTTGAGGAGTGCATCTTAATTTTACAGTCTTTTTTTCCCTCCAGTTTCTTTGTCCCCTCTGAGTTTTATTTATGATTTTCATCAATTACTACTATTTAACAAGCATTTCCTAAAACAGTAAGCCAAAATGAACTCAACTGATTCTTAACAATTCTTTCTTTTTATTAAAACTACCCTGTAATATATACTATACCTTTGGTTCATTTGGCTAAATTTATGTGAAATCAGAAAAACTGAAGTTTGAGCTGGTATGAAGAAACACTAACTCTTGGTAGAAGTAACAATCAAACATTTAACTGAAGTACAAGTCACGCAGCTCCCAAGATAAGAGCTTTTAAAATTTTCTATCTTTGTTGCTGAAGCCTGTAGTATAGTCAAAAGACTTATCAAGCCAGCAGGGATCTCAAAAGACTAAAACTTACTAAAAAGATAACAGTTGTCAGTGCCACGTTAAGAAAAGACAAACAAACTTAAGCCTCTGGACCTTAAACAAAAAACAACTCTGCACTGTGGACTTTGAATAGCTATCAGAGTAGTAAATTAGTCACCAAGTCTTCAGGGCAAAAAAGTCTGTGCTTTTTAGAACTTGCTACCTACTTGCATGTCCTTCTGGGACAGCTGTGGACACCGAAGGAATTGAAAATGTCCTCATGGCAGATTTAGCTATATTGACAGCTACAGCTGAAAGTGAAAACTAACAACTAAATTTGGCAGTAGGCTGCCAGCTCTGCTTGTATTATGTTCAAGTTTAAAATAACTTACTTCCTATAAACAGGAGGTATTTTATGCACAGAGTTAACAGGGCGACTTCTAATGCTAATTCAATTGAAGCTGTTAAATTTCCTGTTAGAGATTTTAGGGAAGTGAGTACTATATAATCTTCATTCTAGAGTAGAACCACCACCTTATTTATTTTTCTATTTTTTATTGATGCCCAGACATGTAAGACACCAAATAGCTTGAACAGGGCTACAATACTAAGGAAACATCTACCTAGATTATTCTAAACTGGTTTTGAAAATGTGTGAAAACAAGTTCATGGTGTTTCAGCTTCCCGACTGAAAACTCTTTAAGAGCCCAGTCTTCAAGTCCTCAGGGGTAGATGCAAATCCAGTGCAAGTCAGCATCTGCCTGCTACTTATCGACTTAGCTGAATTCTTCCCAGACTGTTTTAGAACAGGATCAAATGAACCTGATTATCCAGTAAAAAGAGTATCTATTCTCACAGTCTAGAAGAGAGTGGCAATTGCTGTTAATCCAGACTACTCTGTAATACCATGCATAACAATAATTGCCCTAGCTTGGTTGTAACTTATTTTTACTGGGAATCAGTCTTAAGAACGCCTCAGATCCATTTTTTGTTCCCTTTCATACAGAGTCTAAGTCTGTAGATCAATGAATTATGTTCATGCCTGACTTAAAACAGATAGTTCAATGGCATTTCAGTTGTTGGGTCAGAGAAACAATCCCCTTATCTTTCTTTGTCCCACAGAACTCTTTCTTTCTTTCTGGGGAGAGGGGATGGAGGGATTTTAAGGTACATAAGTAAAGGAAAAGGTACTGTTTCAACACCCTGACTGACAGGTACTCACAGGTAGAAAATTCATCTTGCCTCCCCTTTCAAGTCTGTATTTGTCCTTCTGTACTTACTTTGGTGTTACACCACTCGGTGATGCATTCCCAGCAGAACAGGTGGCCACAGGGTGTGGCTGTGGTGTGTCTCCGTTCTTCCAAACACAATGTGCAGCGGCGCCCGGGAGACTTTTCCTCAGTCACATTTCTAATTAACATAGTTAGATATTACTTAATTTTATGTACCCTGCTTGCAAGAAATATTTGGTAATACAGAATCGTAAAGTAAACCTTGCCTCAAGTATTAACCCTGTTTGTGAAGATTTAAAGAATATAAAAACAAAGCATGAAATCTAAGAGATACTTATATTAATAAGTAGTGTCTCAAGTGTTATATTACATCAGGTTCTAGCTTTAGCCAAAAGGTAACTCCAGCGCTGTTCATAAAATGCTGTTCATAAAAGCTATTGCGTTTCCCATTTTTTGCATCCACCTCTTTCCTAGTAAGTAAAGATCATCATACTTATGATGAGCCAGATTGCGATGTAGTTTCCATTCCTGCCTTGCTCTCTGCTTCTGTTTGAAGCTGTATAGCTGAACACCAATTGTTAGAAGCAGATGTAAGAGTGAAATTATTCCAAGAAACTTGTAACTTGACCGAATGCTTTGATCTTCTCTTTGCAATCCTCCAAAATACAGCTGCACAGTTCACAGAAATAAAGATGTTAAGTTGTTGCAGTTTATCATGAAACTGCCCCCCCCCCAGCTACACCCCAAATACAGCAAAGTACACTTTCAAACAAGAAATAAATCCACTTACATATGTGATTCCTGTGATCCTTTTAGACAGGTGATAAAACATGCCATTTATATAGAATATTGCGAGATGCAGTCGACGAAGCAGGGGAATGCATTGTTTAAGAACATACACAATTTGTAAGAGTGTTTTCTTCTGCTGTTCTGACAGTTGCCCAACTTGCTTCTGTATCCAGTTTCGTACTAAGGTCCTATCCAGGAAGCTGCGTGCTGGGTTGTTCTGGTGTGTTCTAGACCCATCAGCTTGTATCTGCAACTCATGTTCCAGATGCAATAATCCTTTTTCTAAGCAATAGGGTACTACAGTATGAAGGGAAATCAAGACGGCCCGTCGAAGAAGAGAAGGCACCCTTTTCTTGGTTGGGTCAACTTGAACAATGTTCACGTACTCTTCACCCAGGGTCTGATAACCTAAACAGTGTGTGTAATGGAAAAAAAGCAGGGTAAGACAATTGCAGCACTGTTTTCTTGATGGGTAAGCAGGGGTGACAAGATGCTCATGTGAGAACAGTGGCTAAGTGCTGGATTTTTCTTAAGTAGTTGCATTTTTTGTGTTGAATGATGTGAGTCGTGTTTGTTATCACAATTCACTGCCTGCAATGGATTTAAGTTTTAAAGCAGGAATACTTTTTCATAGTGCCATGCATTTTCTAAAGCATCTTCTGCATTTAAAAGAACACATAATTATAAGGAGTGATAAATTGTCACATTAGAATAGCAAATGTATAAAATGTATGACAATATAGTGTTATCATATTTAATAACAGGCATGTAGAAGCATTGAGGCTTAAAGCAATAACGGTCATAGAGAGGCATGAATTTCCAACTTAGGGTGAAGAAAGTTGGCAAACTCATGCTGGTTGGGGATCACAAGTGAGTAACGTCCACGCAGGCCATTAACCCTTTTATTTTTCCCCCCCGTTGTGTTAAAATTGCCCTTGGCGTTTTTCCCAAATCAGCTCCTCTTTCATGCGTTACCTGACAATGTGGTGAGGCTGAAGTAGGCGATGTCAGACAGCAGCTCGATCTCCTTCCTCCATTCCAGCCACCTCTTAGCACCTGAGGGGCCAGAGCCACCGTTACTTGGGATTCATCCCCGCTGATCTGCAGCCTCCCCCGGGAATGTCTCCCGCGCGCCCCAGCCTGAGGCACAGGCGCCAGCAGAGCG
>VZSV01000124.1:837321-913832 GCA_013398735.1 Nothocercus julius | reverse complement strand
CCCTCATGTGACATTTACAATTTCTGTAGACAATGCTGAATTAGTCTACTCCATACTCATCTTAAAGAATCTGAGAGACCATCTAAGTGAATATTGCTGCCAGGAATCTGCCCACTATAAGACTTTGTAGATAACATTCACAAAGTGTAAAGATCTGTAGAGGTGAGAGACTGAAATTTTTTTTCCCCTAAAAGGATCTTTTTTTTCTCTTTTCTAGGAATAAAAAGGATTGAGAGTATGGTTTCTTAAGTTCTGTAGTCACAGTTTCAGAGCACCACAAAGTTACTTCCAATTTAATGTGAGAATTATATTTCATTGCCTGCAGTATTTGTTATAAAATGTACAAAACACTCTTTCTAAGAATAATTTAAAGGGGGGCACTTATTTGTGAATGCCACAGGAATTTGTTCTTGTTAATCCTGTCAATTCACCTGGAGCTAAGAAAATGACTGGATAAGGGTTTCTGAGTGGGTAATAGGATGAAGCTGGAGAGCCTTTCAGCAGAGTCTCTCTGGCAAGGATCACCTGAATTGACAAAATCCAGCTGGATGACATCCAGCTGATTAACGTGGAGACAGTTGGATGAAAAACCTCTTAGATCCTTACATATCCTTAAGAATAGTATTCAATTTATTCTAAGCAGGTTTTATGGGTAGCTGAATTTGTTTTCAGTCTTTCCTGAAAGATCATTCTCGTTTGAACTGTGCCTTCTAACCTCATCAGCCTATCAATACCCTGTTTAAGAAGGACACTAATGTGGACTGGTGCCTATGGTGCATTAATGAACTGTGCAGGGCAAAGGTTGTGCTTTGTTGTATTGGTATAAACTTAGAACAACTTATGTTGGGTGCAGGATGGACGTTGTGGTTTAGTCTTGGTAGCAGCTTTTAATGTGTGTTGGGCAATCCTAAATTGAGTGGAACAGTATTCCTGTACACAATGGAGAAAATAAACCAGATTACGTTTTGTAGCTTGGTGCCTTTTGTCAGGGTCTAACTGGAAAGAAAAGATGCCATGATGTGCACTGGAAGTCTGTTACCTTCTTCCAGTAAGATGCTGCCCATTCTGCAAAGGACCTGTGCATATCATAGTTTTGTCACTGAAACAATTAATATTTAATAGGTTACAGATTTTTTTGCTTTGGATCTACGTAGAGAATGAACTTTGCCCCTGTGCGCTTTGTTTCCATAGATAAAATAAAGCACTGTTGTTCCTCCTTGTAATTCAAGCAGCTGTTGTAACAGAAGTCATTTGCTTCTCCTGAGCATCTGTATGTTTATTAACAGTCACCTTACCCCAAATTCTCATTGCATTGTTTACCACTCCCTCTCAAAAAGATCTATTTTTAAAAGAAAATGGTTGCAGTCTGGAAGCTTGTAAGGCTATAATTTTGCAGCATTATAGCTGTGAACAGTTTGTTCTTTCTATAGTGAAGCTAGACATAATAAATAGCTATTTAGGGAAGCAGAGAACCTTCTGTTTGAAACAGATTATCCTATCCTTTAAACTCATTTGTATTGCTGTGGTAGAATAAAATAGGGTAAAAAAATATGCTATGAAGTTTATATAATGCCAGGTAAACAGATTTTTTTCCCCCCGTCTTTGTAAGAAACCATTACAATTTAGATTGAGCAAAGCTTTAGTGTGTAGTTGGCAGTGAACTCTCTTGCCATTTGATGATAGTCTTTGGTCAAATTTATTGAGATGGATGTACAGTCGACTTCTGTGAGCAAATGGCTATTGTATTTGCACAACAGAAAGTAATTTCAGGAGATCAGCCTTAACTAGAGAAGTGAAAGATGGACCTTAGAGTTACAAGCTGATGTATTGATGGCATTGCTGATTAGGGATTTGTGTAAGGAGATAAGTGAAAAAGGCAGATTTCTGTCAAGATTTTTTTTTTTTTTCCCTGTGATCTTTAGTTACAAGATTTCTCAGTTGAATGATCCTATATTTTCAGTGATTTGGATGGTAACTGTGAAACAATTGGCTGTCCTGCATTTGCTATTTATAATATAACCCATTGATTCTATAAATAGATTTAAATTAATCCTGTCTTACTATTGAAATACTTCTTCCAAAGTTTAGCCTGAATTTTCTTTAATACCACCATCCTGGCCTTATTTGTGATTTTACCTCTGCTTCCACAGAAAATCATGCCTTTCCACTAGCAAATGCTTCATGATTTATAAATCGTTACCTTTTTGCCGCATGATAAGATAATGAAATATATTTCCTGTCCTGCCTCTCCTTGTCCTTTTCCCTTTGCTCAGCCTCTGGTCCTTTTAAGAACCCTGAGGAAAAAAAGGATGTTCACCACTCACTTGCAAAAGGAGAACACATGTTGTCACCTCCTTTCTATCTTCTGCAGAATAAATTATACCTTAATACCTAAGAGGTTGAGCAGTATAGCAGTAAACTGCTGTATAGAACTAAAGAACCTTGAATAAAGACCAGATGCTATTCTTAAAATAAACTTCTTTCTTAGATGAAGTTATAAAAGTCTTTGCTGGGCTTCTGGAGAGTGGCCACACTGCTAATGTGCTTAGGAATACTGTCAGTGTTATAGGTTTCTTGAATACAAAAGGTATCATAACCCACAATCTGTTTATCCTCTTTAATGTGACTCACTAATTTCCATTACAGAAAAAGCTTAATTTTCCCTACTGTGGTCACTTCCTGCCTGTCCCTGCACTGGAAACCTAAAGGACTAACAAGGAAATCTTTCCCTTTTCAGTGTTCCTCTCTGAGGCTTTTTTTTTTTTTTTTTTCTCCCCTTTGTTATACAGAATGCAACTTGCAGTTTTGAAGTAGTTCTCAGCCAAACTAGTAGATGAGACTTAGATCTTTGCTAATTAAGTAGTTCCCTTTGCTGCTCTTCTAACACGAATTTCCCACTCTGTCTTCCTTATTACAAATGTAGATAGTCCTTGGGAAGCAGGAAGCTGCTGTATGCTTATTTCCATGTCATTGCAAATTTCAGATAAATCTGGGAAATAGCTATCAAGAAGTAAAGATTATGAAACAAAGTTTTTTGGCAGCAATATGGATTAAAAATAAGTCTATCTCTTCCATATCATACAGAAAGTGCTGCAGTTTTAGTTTTGTAAAGTAAATGGTGAAGTTGTGTAGTCTAGTTAACAGAAGTCTGGAATAAATATTCTTGGGATTAAATAATAACTCTCCTTATTTGTGAAATATCCAGTTACATCATTGAACAAGAATGCAGAGCTCTCCTACAGAATATGTAGTTCTAATTGCTGTAAGGGAGAAAAGCTGACAAATGTTAAGTGTTCCCTTTATGTGGGATGACTGTTTTAGGTATTAGTGCATCAAGCTATCCAAAAGATGTTCCAATGTCCTTTTTTCATGAGTGCCTTCCCACTGCTCCTCCTTATAATTTTTTTTGTTTGTTTGTTTGCCAGAGAACACTATCTGATGCCAGTTTGTTCTGTGCATGCCCTGTCCTTAGGGAAAAGGAATGTTGTATCACGCCCTAAGGTGTAGGCTTAGCCCCTTGATCTATAATACAGAAACAGACTTCTCTCTTTTTGCTTTGGATGTGAAATAACTTGCCTGGGCGTGCAAGTTATCTTAGATGGAATTGCTCTGTGAATGAAGTTGCATTCTTTAAAATGAACAGCACATTTTAGTGAACTGTAACAGAGTTTAATAGTAATCCCATGTCTCAGATGTGAACGCTTTAAGGTATTTTTCTCCTATTTGATAACATATTTTGATCTTTTATCTCACTGATCTGCTTTCTGATCAAACTTTTCAGACTGAACTGATAACTTTGGTATTTTACATTTCATCCAGTGCATTAGTATACTTATTCCGCAAGGATTACGGAGTTTATCTCAATACCAGTGGCTACTGTTTGGTTCCTTTCTGAACACAAAAGCCTGTCTTTGGTTTTAAATTTTAAATGCTCCAGTGATATAAAAAGGGCTAAAAGATTAGTAATAGGATAGCTCTTTGCCTCCAAGAGATATCTAACCTGCTCCTGAGGTTTATATGCTGTTGTGTAAGGGAATATGGAACATGACACATTACTTCGATATGGTTCTTAACATATACTGTCAGTTTAAATCTTGTTTGTGTGGTCTGACTAGGTATCTTTCCTCTCTCCTGGCTCTTTGGTGGCTTTTGTCAATGAGCAGCGCTGCTCTCCGAAGCCAGGCTGCTTGCTGGTGTAACGGAGACAAAATGTTTTCAGAGATTATAGTGTTTTATTCATACAATCTTCACAAGGAAATGTTCCCTGAAAGTCAAAAGAGCTTTTTTTCATTTATCTTCATAGGAAGCCAGGCCTTTAAATCTTGTTTTGAGACACTCATTTGCATTGAGCTTTTTAAAGATGAATTGAGTGTGTTTTTGTTGGCTGCCTAGGATTTAGGGCCCTTGGGGCAGGGACAAGAAGCCTTGGGTGACTCTACAGGCGGTGCTGAGAGAGCATTTTTGCTTGAAGCCAGAAGATGTTTAGGTAAAACTAAAGAATGTGAATATGGCATGTCTCAGAATAACAAAATATTCAGTGAGCCATAACCTTATCTAATGTAAAGTATTACACTTCCATTGCTCATCTGAAATGATGCCAGTTTATACTAGCGTGACCATCTGTGCCATTAAGTCTTCCTCGCTCTGCTGGACGTGCTCTTTAGTGTACAGTGAGTCACAGTGACTGAACTTCCTGCAGAGGAAATGATCTCTCAAACAAGCTCTAAAGCAAAGAGGTGATAGACTTTGAAATAACTGCCAAGCATTTCTGCTTTCTGAAGAAAATGGACAGATTTTGACTCAGTATTAAATAGTTTCATCCATTTTATGAGTTGCGGCTTCCTGGATTAATCTCAAGGTTAAACATTTACTACAGGTGTACCACAGAAGTGGTGTTTGTGGCTAGCAGAAATAAAACAGTGGTTAGGAGAAGTTGCCCAAATAATACAAGCAGCCAGATAACTTGCCTGCTCTGAGACTTTGCCTGTCCTCTGTAGAAGTATTCATTCCAGGTGTGATAGGAAAATAGGTGAGAGAGGGGATACAGCAGGGGACAGGAGAGGATAGGGACACAGAGTAATATGTTAAGGTCTTTCCTCAGCTGTGCTCTCTCAGCATATTTACTGTCTTCCGCAAAAAGGTTGCGTACATGCAAAGTACAAACAGTGTATGGGAATAGCAGTCCAGCAAATGCAATGATGCAATGGTATAGTCTGAAAATGCTGTTCACCCTCTCTGAGGGCCACTGCTTTACTGGTAGATCATTCGTGTGCTTTAATGGCATCCCAGATGGATAAGGTGAAGCAGTTAGAGAAGACTAATTAACTGCTGTCTGTGAACTTGGGTTCTTTGCCATTCCTTCAAAAGCTATTTACAAAAAATGATTTCTCCTCGTATTCTAGTCGCGGTGAGGGACTGGTGGTAACAGCCTCATTAATACTCGTGATGAATATCATATACAAGTTTAACTTTGAGTAATAACAAACAATATCAGAAACTGCTTTATTCTGGTACTCCCACTGAAAGGCAGACACAGTTTTTTGTTTTTGTTCTCTTTTTTTCCTCTTGCCTTCTTGATCTTTTTTGAATTTCAGAGTGCTCTGAAAATTCTCTTTCTGAGTGTTAGTAACTTGGTGGCAATGTTTTCTCTTTGTGCTGTAGGATGTGAGATTGGTGTCTGGATACAAGCAGAATGTTGCAAGGGTTGTCCTTGGTGCTAAAACAGCCTGTAAAACCATAATAATATCTACAAAGACTTACAGACTTGATATACCCGAAGGAGCGCTTTGCCACTGCTAAGTGCTGCTCATTATTCAGCCCTCTAACAGAGGTTAGCAGGCAGCTCGCAACAAATGGGGAGTGGTGAAAAAACAATACTTGGGAGAAGACAATTTCCTAAAGAAACTGTGTAAGGGACCAGAGACAAGGAGAGAGATACAACTTCAGTTTGACAGATGCTGTGACAAGGACGTCTGTTGAGCCATTTTTGCTACAAAGATTTTCACCCACCTCTGTTTTTACTTCCTTTAATAATAATACCTCATTGCCCTCTCTCTCTTAAAATAATGTCAAACTGGATCTGTGCTTTCACAACAAAACATGTTAGGACAGTGTTTCAGAGCTCAGCTTGTAATTACAAACTGAAGGAGACTCCCATAGATTCAGACAGTTACCAGCATAAGGTAAGATCCGAGGTTTCTGCTTGGTCTGATTGCTGTTTTGAAGTGAGCCTTTGACCTTTTTTTTTTTTTTTTTTTTTTTTTCTGAAGAAGGTATTCATCCATGTGCGCGCTTCGGGAAGGTGAGTCTTGCTGCAGCCAGCAGCAGAAAGAGATAGGTAGAAAAAGAAGAGGATGCCAGATAGTGAAGAAGAGTTACAAGCGTGCAGGCGGAGGAAAAATACGAAGTATATGGAAAGTAAGAAACAGCACTGAATGAACAAATCTTCATTACAGCAAATAACTCTCAAAGCTGTCTTTTGACCAGCTACCTGGGCATAAACAGATGCTGAAGTCAGTGCATTCAACTAGCTATGTAGCTGTGGTAATTTTTATATAATAAACACAAATTATATTATTTAAATGTGTTCTCTTCCCCAGGTTTGCTGCATGCGGGAAATCCTGAGAAGATTAACTGCATACTTGTGACTATTTTGCTGCTGAGAAGGGCCCTCATATCCATTCCACCAAGACTGAACTCAGTGGTAGTTCTGTCCACACTGATGCTAGAACCTTTGTTCTTCAATATGTGCAATATGCAACTGCAAGACTAAACCAGGACAGTTTCCTGAATGTGGGATTCCAGAGAAGACGACATCTGTGGTCTCAGTTAATTTTATTACTGAGACTGACTCTTTCAGCAGATACACGTTCTGAAATACTGTGTTGGTTGATTTGAAGCACCCTTTCTTGTAAGGCCGCTCTGAAAGGCTGAGATGGCTGTGACCTCCCCAAACTCTGCAGTGGGGAATTTGATACAAAGAGAAGAACCCATGTTCCATAGTGGAAACTGTTGTCATTTCCTCTCTGCAAACATCATCAAAGTAGGTAAGTGAAAGGTTATGATTCTTTCATTTTATAGCTTCATACTGAAATTATTTTTTTTTTTCTCACAGTTTATTTTTATAGTATTGGAATTTCATATGGGACCTTTAGGTTTCTTTAAGGTTGTTTGCAGGAATTGACCTTGCAAATTAGGAAGCTGAATTCCTTGAATTTTTTTTTTTTTTTTTTTTCCTTTGATTCATGAGATGAAGAGAGATTGGGTGGAGCGTATAATAGCCAAGTATCACTGCTGTGTGTTTGACCTGTTCCAGTACTGTCCAGGGGTTGGTGGCATGTGTCAGACTATGGTACCTGAATGGTGCCTTAATGTTCAGGAATGAAATAAAATGCAGTTAGAGGGCAAAAACTGTACCAAGTCTGCATAAGGTGTATATATTAGTAAAGGTTTATCTGCATCAGTCTGTCTTACAGTTTTTCTCATACACATTGTCTGTGATGTTTTTGATGCAAACAAAAACTGCAAAAACAATACATAGAATTGTTATAACTTTCCCATCACATTTCTTTAGGGTGGAGGTCTTTCATCATGGACTTCAGGTTTATAATGTTAAAGTTCAACTGGTTGGATTTCTGTGTCAACACAGTCCTGTGTTCACTGAATTATAGCAAAACTGCTAAGCAGCAGGAAGATTAAGGCAATTCACCTTGAAGTTGTAGTGTGTTCACTTTCAGATATGATTAAAACCCAAGTTTTCTTTAACTCGCAGTATTTTAAACCAACTCCTATATTAAAATCTCTCTCTCTCTCTCTCTCTCTCTCCCTCTCCATTTAAAGAAAAAAAGTTTCTTGGTGTTTTTAATGGAGAATTAGAATTAAATTCATGCTTTATATGCTATTTTACCTCAAAGTACTATTTTCTTTGTCAATGTTCACAAGTATCTAATGAATAGTGTTAGGAACCCTTTTGCTGTAACAGGAAGATGATGACTGTAGGGTTACCAGTTTTTCCCAGGACATGCTGGGCAGTGGAATCTTCTCATGTCTACGGGACATGTAGCCTTCAATGCACTGCTGTAGTATTCCCAAAGTTCTCTTGAACAATGGGAAGCTCACTTATACTCCAGAGTTAATTATACATGTATGCAATGCAAATAGAAACCCCACCTATTATGCAAATTAATTGTAGTTTTGTAATTAGAATCTTGATAATATTGTCTTCTGTGGCCATAAGTAATGATGATAGTGTAGGAATATTTGCCACAGGAAGGTTCAGAATGTAGCACTATTGCTTTCTATGGGTGACGCTAGTGCAGTTGCATATCAACTCTCTGACTATCAGCCAGGCTTCTGGCTGATAAGCAGCAGCAAATGCTTTTAACTCTTTTCTTCTTTAATCTTTAATGGATATGTTTCAAAGGGAACGCTGAATACTGTGAAAGAGGAGGAATGTTTGCAGCAGAATGCAGCAACTGTGAGGACCATAAGAGCAAGGAAAGTTCATGCTGTTTCTGCAAGCAAACCCTCTTAAATATTTTTAAACTGAGAATTAGTATCATAGGGTGTGACTGTCAAAAAGTGTGGAGCGTAAACCGAAAATGATCAGAACTTTTGTTCTTTGAGTCTTTCAAGTACACCTTGACAATCCTTTAAGTTGATGGAATAGCTCTGATTTATAGTGCCTCAGGTTGTGGCAGTTTGCCATGGAAGTTGCCTGAGTCGAGCTGTGAGATGCAGAGCTCAAAGAACAAATGTTGCTGGTTATTGTTGGTCTTTTTTCAGTGGTGACAACTTGCTCAGGAAAATGAGCTCTTATCACAGGAAGATTTTGAGATTACAGATACAATTTTGTGCTTCAGGTGTTGACTGGAGATTGGGTAGGAGGAAGGCAATTGCGTAACTGATGTCTGTGGCAGATGAACTTTTGCTTTAAGAAAGGATTTGAAGGAGGAAGAGGTGGCTTGTTGCATTAAAAACTTTGAAGACACAGCACACATTCTGTTGAAACTGGTCACTAATAGTAAATATATCACTTTGTGTATTCCCATTTGCTATGTACAATCTCAAAGAAGACAACCCTTCACATTTAGGCTGCCCTTGCATGGGAATGCATTGCACCATTTTGGCTGGATTTCCAGCATTTTGGAGGTCGGTTTAATTTTTGTGATTTCTCAGTGTTTGAGCTGGTATCTATAGTTTTTACTAATGAATAAGATGAATTGGTCTTTTATATACTTCTGTATATAAAGCTTTGTCAAGTGTGTGTAAATAGGACAGAGTGCAGAGAGATGGCAGGAATAGCTGGAGGGAGAAAATAGTGCCTGCATTGTGCCCCTGCAGCACTTCCAGCATTCCCCTGCGAGTGGGACTGAGCCCAAACAAAAGCTGCTCCTCTGCAAAAAAAATT
Source organism: Nothocercus julius (assembly GCA_013398735.1). Taxonomy (NCBI): domain Eukaryota; kingdom Metazoa; phylum Chordata; class Aves; order Tinamiformes; family Tinamidae; genus Nothocercus; species Nothocercus julius. The sequence goes on along the minus strand of VZSV01000124.1, from coordinate 904,423 downwards.
CCTTTGCAGCTCTGTTCGCAACACCCATTGGAGTTTGTTCTTATCTACTTCCATAATTAACTCTTTGTGTGACTCAGATTGACTGTTGAGTAGAGCAATGACAACTTCTTCTCTTCACATATTTCACCTTCATGTTGTAATAATTGCGGAGCAATCTATGTAGAACTGATAATATTGTTGGACTGTTGCCTTGATTGACTAAACTGAAATATGATATTTCAACTTTCTCATTTGGGTGAGAAGGGAGAGAGATGCAGTTGGTATAAAACCATACAGTTACGTACTCTTAAATTGATGGTTTGTTTCCCCAATACCACAACCATTAATAATCTACTTCACTGTGTTACTTTTCAATCTCGGAGGGCTTAAAACCTCTTGGCATTCCTCTGTGATTTTCTGATTTGTTTAATCAGCTGAGACAAGAACACTTTTCAAAACTTATTCCTTCCTTTGGAAATAAAATTCCCCATTTCTGTGTAGGTTCCCTATGGATGAGGAATAAGATGGATCTATTACCATGTAAAAAGTAAATCTGAATGGAGTGCTGCCATTAACTTTTACATATTTTTGCTATGTAGTAGTGATTCAACCTTACTCTAGCATGAGGAAAGTCCGGAATCAGGGAGGTATATGGCAAATTTAACAATCCTCTATTTTTGACATATGTTCTGGCATGTCCAGGCTTGCTTTTGCCCTGATGAAAGAGTCATCCTGTGTGCAAACAAGCAAATGCTATTTATTTAGGTATATTGTGCACTAGATTAGCTTGGAGAAGTACGTAAGATGGCCTTTAACTTGTGAATCTTAACATGCTGTATGTCCCCCTGAGCAGTGCTTCTGGCATGGGAACTTCTACCATTGAAGTCTAGAAAAAGAACAGATACACAAGTAATAATATATGAATTGGCATGAACTGTCTGGAAGTAACATTAATTAAAGCTAGATCATTGTGAAACTGCCTGTCTGCTGGGATGTAAGAGGAGAATTGATGCTATGACTCTGCTGGTTTTGCAAGCATTAACAAGCATGCAAAAGGAAGGATGTTGGTTTGGATTTTTGTTGTTCTTGCTACAGTTTGTTGAATGGACTCTGAAAAGGTGCATTGTTTCAGCATAAGCGTTTCCACCTAAACACAGAAGGCTCCTTGGCTTTTCTACCGCATAGACAGTGGATACTACAGAATCCTGAAGTTTCTGTAACTTCTGTTACTGAAGTTGCAAGTAAGTTTTACCTTAAGGCTATAGCGTAATGAATGCTGCATACTGTATTGGCTGTTTGCTCTCCTTTTTGAGGCACAAAGAGCACAGAGGCAGAAACGAACAACTGGGGCTTGCAGAAGGCATTGTCATTTCCCTTGTTGGCACTCAAAGTGATGGTGATTCTGTGGATGTGCAGAATAGAGACATGGATTTTATTAGTCTGGCCAGCAGATCCAGGTTCTAGTTCTGATTCTGTCACCAATTTCCTGTTTAACTGTTTTTGGCAACTTCCCTTCACTGCTTTGTCCATCTGTTTTGATTGCAAGTGGGATCTCCTATGCTTGTACAACAGACAAGTCCCAATTGTGTTTTGGTCTCTCTTACCAGTGCTGAAATGCAAATAATGATGCTTGACCTAAACAATTTGGAGATGAAATAATCATCATAAAATCACTCAGTGTCATCTGTGGGGACTGATGCCAGCTGCTTGAGAACTGTCCTGCAAAATACAATCTGTAAGACCTACTCCCACCCCCGCCAAAAAAAGTCTGAACCCTAGAAACTCTGTTATCTGCAAATATTGAGTTAGCTCAGAGTAAGCTCAGTAGGATACTTAGTCAATAATCTATTCCCTCTCTTGCCAAAGCAAAAAGGAAACCAAGCTGCTTCATGTAGAGATACAAACTGAGATAGTTTAATTAAAAAAACTAAAAGAGAGTGTCTTTTAAGATGAAGACATGTTTAATAAGTGAAGCATCTATTGTATAAGGCAAGAATTGTTTTAGCAGATTCATTATGTATCCTAGGTAACACACAGTTCCATTCACAGATGCCTGATCTAAGTCTATGAGTGGGTGACATGCCAAAAATATGAGGGAAAAGGTGCTATTAATTTTGTCAAGTTAATGTTTTGAAATACTGGAGAAAGATTCAGAGTAAAGCTAGGAGAAAGGTTGGTCAATCTGTATGTGTGAAATGAGGAGGGCAGTCAGCAATTTCCAAATTCTGCTACTTGCCTCTTGCAATATCGTTGGTGAGTTGAATTCTTTCTCTATGCCTCTATCTCTATGACATTAAAATTGAGCTTGATAACAGACTATCTGTGTAGTGGACATCTTTTACATATATATATATATATATGTGTGTGTGTGTGTATGTGACAATTATAAGAAACTATGCCATTTATGCAATATAGCATGTGTAGTGAAGGAGAAAGTGCCTTTTATTCCTTCATGGTGGAATAACTGCTGGTCCTTAGGTAATTTTGCATTGCAGAAGATAATATTTGACTGTAACTTGGCACTAGAGGGCAGAGGTGCTCTTCATTTCTTCTGTACATCCGTTGCATTTCATACAACATATTCCATACATGCTTTACATATCTGACAAAGGAGAGTTTAGCAAGCCGTATATTATGGAAGACACCAGGAGGACACTTAGCTTATTATGCAGTCCTTTTTTTGAGGAAACTTGAGCAATCATATTCTTAGTGGTTGGTGAGTTTCTCTTGCAAATTATTTCCCTAATCTTTATTTATTATTATCAGTTTTAAGCTGATGTCATTAATCATCTCCTTTCTGTTGACCTGGAGGAATAGACATTTGTTCCTTAATAGTATTTATTGTTAATAGCACCCATTACTATTATTATCCTATTACATACTACCTTAGGACATTAAAGCCCTCTGGAGAATGTGAACAAGTTGTACTACCATCCCAGAAATAGTGTTAGAGAAGAGACTGGGTAAATCCCACTTTATTTCAGACTCAATGAAACATCCGAGTGAAATGCTTTCAGTAGCATCCAAGCCACTGCAGAATTGTTAATGGATTTATTTTTATATTGTTTGTGAAAGAAGTGACATTGCTTTGTTGAGGTAAAGCCTGAGGCATGGTAAACTCTTAATGAGTCTGTGTTAAGAAAGGGCTTTTATGGTTCATCATGGCATAGGAACTGGATAACCTGATTCTTGCCATCTGTGTCTTCTCCCACTGCCACCATACCTCCTTCCTCAACAGTTTCCCTGTCTTTCCCTTCCTCCTCTTCTATATGTTGCTACATGTAAAGATTGTTTTGGTGGGAAGATTGTGTGGTGGAAATGGCACATTTCAAGACAAATAAATACTACTCTGTTTACATATACATTCCAGAGTGCTTTACAAGACTATTACTAACATGGAAACAGTCTAGGTTTGTGTGTATCAATATTGTCATCTTCTGGGTGAAACCACCACTGCTCGGCTGACGTTGCGAGCCCGGAACTCCTAGCTGAAAAGAAGGCAAGAGAGGAGACTTTGTTTATAAACATTTGCAGGTAACTCATCTGCATGGATGGCAAACAACAGCAATTCCGCTGAGAGGAGAAAGATACCGAGATCTCCACGTCTCTGGAATTCACCACCACTGGTGCTACATGGGGCATAAACATTGTCAGCCTTTCTAGTGTGCCTTGTGCCCTGCTGTACATGCATTTCTGAATGGCATGCTGAGCAGATAATGAAGATTTAGTTAAGTGTTTTGTCTTCAGTTATTGCATTGGAGAATAGAATGTTTTACTTAAGGGAGAGGGAAGGATTTATGCGAACCCCTGAAATCAATTTGCTGAGAACTTTGTTCAGCTGCTATTTTGCATTTGTTTCATCTTTCCAGGATGCAGAATTGGGAAGTTTCTTGCAGCCTCGGAACCAGTTTTGTCAACACCATTGTTCCCAGAGCCGTTGTACGTAGCATCGCTTGAGGATTGTTACCTAAGGCTACTGATAGTTGCAAGGCAGAATAAGAGCTCTTGGTGTGTGAGAGTACACAGTAGCCCAGAGGCTGGGTTTCTTTATAGTTTTGTTCTTAGAAAATAATGAAATAGGGAAAAACAACGTTCAGTCATATACCTGGAGTAAATGCGGTGTGTTTAGCAGGGGTAAACAGAATTCTGCTTTCACTGGGTAGTGCTGGAGCAATCAAAACCCAGGTCTTTATATGAGAGAAAATTCTTCCTGGTAGTCTCTTAGCCTGTGTGTTTGTCAAAGATAGGGGGGAAAAAAAGTCTTTAACAAAGTTCTACTCTATGCACGTTGTCTGTGGGAAGTTGTTAAGATACGGTCATTAGATGTGAATAAATCTGTCAATCTCAGTTGGCAAAAAGATACAGATCTTGTAATCAATGTAAATGACAGCTGAGTCTTTTCTGTGCACATTTTCTCACACATGAATTATTTGTCTGCAGATAGTTCTAGCAAATTAAATCCTGTAAAAGTCACTGAATGAAGATGCAGCCAAGCTATTTAGCCATTGTATTTTACAGCATAGGCTATTGTCTGGCTTTGATTTGCATTTACAGTTTGGTATATGGCTTTTTAAGATGTAATCCTTACCTGTGCTGTTATGGGAAACGTGTCTGGCTTTAGATACCACTTGAATCTCAGAAAGTTTAAATGTTCATCTACAAGCAGGAGTTTTCATTTATCTCTGTTTCAGAATTTTATTTGTCAATTAGAACTGAAGTTAAATACCTCATTAAAGAGAGAGGAATACTTTGTTTCTTGAGAGAAATAATAACTTTCTGGCTGAAGGTCTTCTGGACCAGATCACAATGGTTTTCTACTGCAGTTAACTAAGATTAGCTTCTTTATAGGTGGCTGTTGCTCTGTCTTAGATGGATCCAGGATTCACCAATTGCATAACTGGTTATATAGCAACAGACTGAGGATTTTGAATTCCAGTCATGTATATCTGATGATCTCAAAGAAGCAAAACATGAAGGAGATCTATGTAGTCAATGGGAAGGCATCGCTGTTCTGTGATGGACATCTTATGCTGAAGATGCTCTGCATGAAGTGCGTGTACAAATAATTTCACGTTTTCATTGTGGCAGTGGGTTAGTTTTCCTTGCAAACAGTCTGGTTTTGTTATTTTGGCTATTCCAAATTAGAGATTTAAAGTACTCTGCTACTTTTGTTTGTGCAAACTTTGAATCTCTAAGCATTGAATTTTGAGTAGTGATCAATGGCTTATGATCACAGGTAAGTTAGTTCATGGCATCTCTGATCTGTAATCACTCTGGCATGATAGAAAAGGGGCACTCCATATAGATATTAAAAGCTCATGCCTGTGGTGGTGTGTGATTGTAGGTCCTTGTTAAATAGTGGAGAGAAAAAGCAGATGAAATTTTAAAAGAACAGGAGTATAAAATGACTGTCATAAAGATTGCCTGTTACCTTGGAAGAGTTGACACTTCTGTGTCAGCTGACACTGAAGATGCCAGTGAAGAGATGTCAGTCAGTGAAGAGTTAATCTTTCCAGCAAAAAGTAATTTATATAAAAATCCTATCCTTTCTCTCTCCCTCGCTCCCTCCAGTGTTGTCTGCAGCAGAGGATCTTGTACCATCGGAAAACTGACAATGATTCCTCAGTGACCGAGCTAATAAATGAGATGAAATTTAAACTGCCTCCTAGAACAAACCGAAAAGAGACTTGAAGAGGGAGCAAGACAGAGGGAACATGCTGAGTGTATTTTTATACTCAGCATTGAAAAAAGAATCTTATTTCTAGGAGACAATGGATTTAGGAAGCCTACCGCAGAAGCACAGTAGGTAGATTTATTCTTTCTCCAATGTACTTCAGAATTTTAGCAGAGGATGATCTGTACTTTTGCTTTTGGGCACAGTTTCTCTTTAGTTGTACTCAGATAGCATCTGATTACTCTCCTCTTTTTTTTTTTCCTCACTTGTCCAGAGATATTAATTTAGCTGCCAGTGACCCTAATACTTTAGAGGATGTATTTTTTGGTATCTGATCAGCCCAGCCATTCAAAAGCTCTTTTACCTCTAAATAGGCATTTTTTATTAATTGTGGCAATAGCATCCAGACGAATAATAAGACCACTAAATTTAAGAAATTCCATGGTCCTGCTTGAAGAGATAGTAATGATAAAGAAATACAGCAAATCACAATTCTCTCACATTTGTTTGCTTCAGAGCAGTTTCATTAGCTATAGATATCACATTTAAGTGTACCTCAAACTTTATGGATGGAAGAAACAAAGGTTGATTTTTTTTTTTTTTTTTTTTTTTAAATAAGAGGGACTATCCCCCATGCAGTGTGATAGAGCCTACATATCATTTCTTAATGACTTTAATGATTGCTGTCTGAATATAATGGAATCCTTTATGCTAAATGGCAAGCAGAGCTCAGCAATGCCTACGTTGTTTTGGTGATGATACAGTTCTGCTCTTGCATATAATACTCATTGGTTTCGATTATCTAGTCACTCTTATCTTTGACTGTGGTACGTAGTTTATTTAAACTGGTTTTAAATATTAAATTTATTTGCCAGTGGTGTATTTTTGTGGTTCTGTATATGCATGTGTCAATTGCATTTTATATGGTATAGCGTATTTGTATAAAGCATGACATTATGTGCATCTCAATTCTTTTTGAAGGTAGATCCATCACATCTTCGGTGGTGGTTGTAAAATGTCAAATGTGCTGTGATGAGCCATTTTAAGTAGATAATTAGTCACAGAAATAATAACAAATAAATTAGAGCTACCACATGGAACACATCTAATTGGTAGGAGCACCTGCAGGCATTCAGGCACTGGAAAATGCTTACTCCTCAGAAAATAGGGAATAAGGCAATCAGAGATTATTCCAGGCTTTGTCAGATATGTACTTGCTGTCTCTCTTGCCAGATGTAGTGCTACCTTCTGGTTCTTTCTGTGTCTGGAGAAGCATAGTGGTTTTTATAGATTTCTTTTCAGACATTTTTCTTCTCTCTGCAGGATTTATATAACTTGCTCTAGTCTTTTACCTTGCATCGGCCACAGGAATATTGAAATGCTTATGATCAACCCACCTTGGGAGATCTTTAATGATGCAAGCGCTAAGTGGTTAATTTGAGTTCCTCAGAGAGGTAGGGTAGGGATAAACCCTGTATTCTCTGCACTGTATGTGATAGCCATTATGTCCCTTAAATATAGGTCTGATATCAGAGTAGTTTTGCCACTCAGTATCAGCCGAGAATCTGCGCAGAGTACTTTACTGCCTGACTTCAAACCTGTTTTTATCTCCAGGTAGCCTGACGGACTCTACAGTGTGTAGAGAGTTGCTGTTTACTTCTTAGTAAAGATTATAAACTGTTTTCGAGGAGGTTAAACTATACCAATTTCTGTGTGAATCAGAACAAATAAATTTGAGATAATAGAAACCAGAGGTCTGAGAGTTGTGCGCCCAGTGCTAAGAATCACAGTCTTTTGGCAATACCTGGAACAAGGTAGCCTTCACTGCACAGCTTTGTGCTTCTAATATTTATAACTCATGCAGTCAGTTATGCCCCTCTTATCAGTGAGGCAGCTGAAGGCACCCATGCAGCCTCCCTGAGGTTTGGACAATAAGGAGCTCTGCCATTCTCAGACATCACATCACCTGCAGCTCCTGGCAATTGCTTGCATTGCCATTGGCATTTCTCCTGGCAAAGACAAGATAATAGAATAAAGCTTTTGTTTGTTTTTCTCCCTTCTCTGAGAACCCAAAGAAATAGTGAGTTCTGCTTTATTAATCCAGATTAGTTCATTGTGGCCAAATGAGCAATACAAGCAACTGCTTTTTTGGCTGTTACAAGGTCAGATTTTTCCAAACCAAGAGGCAGAAGAGGGACAGGAGGCTTCCCTGATTCCCCTCACTGTTCTGGAAGGGATGCTGAATATTCAAAGTTCACAATAGATCCTCTTCCAAAGGGTGTGATATAACTTGAGACTTTTGGGGTTTGTTGTGTCTGCCAAAATGCTTAAAGGGGTAGGCTCTCCCCTTGATGTATTCCTGTAGGTTGGTTGGAGGAAACCAATTCCTGTAGCATGGATGTGTTTCCCTCGTGATAGATGATAGGGCTTGGTCAGTTCTCTAAAGATTCTTGGCAAAAGACGTTTTGCAACAACACAATATGTAAAGGAAATGAAGCTTTAATATACTTGTGTGAAGAAAGAAAAATTCTGCGTACTTAATGTTGGTAGGAAATTCAACAAGCCACCTCAGGATCAGATATTTGTACAACACATTAGAAATTGTACTGAAGGAATCAGAGTATCCAGCGTACTATCCAGAAGAACTTGTTTTAGACAAAGTATGATCACTTGAGGCAGATGAGAATGAAACTTATTTCCCTTTCTTTTTATTTGCACCATTAGGCTACTTCCTTCATCCTTCAGCCTGTTAGGCAAATCTTGGTTCAGTCTAACACACTTTAATTGGATGTTCAGGGCTCATACCCCAGAGCTGTTTTACGCTGAGCTGTACAACCGAACACAGTATAGAGACCTTTGCTTTTTTCCCTTTCCAAAGTTACTGTTTTGCAAATGTATTTTTAGGCAGATTCTTTTACCTGAAGCAACAGTAAAATCTCTGCATAATAGAAACTATGAATTATGTGTACAAGTGTTTATAAACTTATGATGTCTTATAATAAATCACTAAGATTATTGGGAAATTTCTTAATGATTTTACTAGAGGCAGCTCTATGGTTAATTTGGCTAGATGAATATTGTCAAGGACTGTCCCTGTCTTAGAAACTTTCTTTGAAGTTCATTGTTCATTACTGTTTTATTTTCAGGTTTTGTCTTTTCAAAATGAATCAGTTCTTTTGAAACAGAACGTTGTCTTTGTTGCTAGAAATTAACTGTTACTGTATTCCCAGAGAAAATTATCAGTTCACTCACAAACTTCTTCCACAATTGAGATAAGATGAAGACCATTGATAACCATATGTCTACCAAATTTGTTTTTGATTTAATTCTTTATATTTTTTCCATATATTGAGTGAGCTTTCATGCCCTGCTCCTGCTGCTCAGCCATTCATGTTCATAAAAGGTTAGCTTTAACCCTTTTAAAAATAAACCCGATAGTGAAGCTTTGAAGCTTACTGCTGTGCACATGGTTCAAAGTTTAGTCCCCCACAGTTCTCTCTCTTCAGATTAGTCTCTTTGTTTATTCATACATTATTTAACTGGTGATTTGAGTAACAGATGTGCATAGGGAGGCATTCATAATTTATTGCCTAAGACAAGCAAACTCTGGTCTGTGGACAGTGAGGACAGATGAAATTCTTTGATTGTTAGAGGGGTTTTCTAAAGAAAGAGTAGGGATTTTTTCATATCTCAGGGCCCTTGGCTGCTTTTAATAAGTATGCTTAGCTTTGTAGCAGCAAAGACTTTTCCTGGCAATGTCTGAGGGCTCTATAGGATCAGTCAGAGCAAACCCCAGATGGATATGGAGTATCATGAAGAGCAGTGGAGCTGGTCCTTACTGCCTGTGTTTCAATGCTTGGTCTGACTGACAGTCAGTCTGCAGAACATAGAACCATGTGGCAGCTTTTGATTAATTATGAAGAAATAGCTTTTTTTTTTTTAGTTAGGAGGAAATAGCTGGAAAGGTTGACAGTAGACAGAATTTAGCAGTGACACATATGTAGAGAGCTAACTGCAGCAATTTCCTTCAAGTCATATGTATCATGTCATATATATATATATATATATATATATCATGTCTTCATGTCATATATGTCTTGGAAGATATATCTTCCAAGAACATCTAAGTGTGCCATTCAGACACATTCAGCCTTACTTAAGGCTTATCTCCCGAGAGGAATACAAAGATTCATCTAGAAAATTTATATGTGTGTGTGTGTGTATATATATACAAAAATATTAAATAGGATGCAATGTATATATTGTTTGTGTTTTCCTGAATGACTTCCATCTCTAACATAAAGCGCACTTGCAAAAGACCTGTGTCTTTTGCAGCCCAGGTCTCTTTCTGTTTAAAATTGTTGTACCGAGCAAATTACACCGGCAGCATGAGTGTGATTGGGAACTAAGCTTAAAAAATAATAATAATAAAAAAAATAGAATTACTTTTTTTTCTCCCCTTTTCTTCCCTGGAAAAGAGACAATGAGGATTCCCAAAGGATGTCTCTTTATATATTTTCAAGTCTTTTTATGGATTTGTACTTCATGCCCTCTGACTTGCGTTGGCAGGGTATGCATTGGAGAACAGTCATTCTGTAGTTATTTGAGCTTTTAGCTTTGCAGAGATGGCAGGTAGTGTTTGCACCAGCGCCAGGCTGGGCAGCTTCGCCCAGAGCTGCGTACGTCTGTAATGTTGCCCCTTCCTGCTACTGGCCTGGAAGGGATGAGAGAGAGAGGGCGTAGCAGGTGACCTGTATTCCTTCTAGTGCTTCTTGTTTTAATTGTAGATTGAACTATAGATTGTAGTTCAATTTTTAAATATGCTGAGATCCTTCCCCTTTGCCCCCTTCCTCTTTATCGTTTACCTTCCTGGCAATAATTTCTTTTTGTATTTAGAAGCTCTGATGCCAAACCTGATGGGCTGGGTTGAAGTTAGAAAGTAGCTCTAGCCAAGTGATGCTTCAGTATCTTTCTGTGTTCCTCAGGCAATTTCCACAACTAATCCAGTATGAAAGCACAGTGAAGCTTCTATGTTTGTCTGCTATGTCTAGTATCTGAGCAATCAACTTGGGCTTCTTCTGTCTTAAGTGTAGACAAGTCTGTGGAAGTGATAGGAAAGAACAGGCAGTAGGTTCCTGCTTAAGAGTGAGACCCCCTAAAAACAGGTTAGGCCATGAACAAACAAGAGGATTGACCTGGGTGCCGATGACTTCCCATTGGCATTCCCATTGGCAATGACTTCCTTTCTTCTAACTTAAGGTGATTGGACCATGAGCTTCCATGTTACAGAGCTAGTTTTGCTGGCGAAGGCCAAATTGATGAATGTTCACTTGTCCTCTGGCAGTGTCTGTATTTCCAGCCTGCTGACAGGAAGAGAAAATTGTTGTCAGTTGTCTAAGACACTGCGAGTCGGGAGAAGCAGAGGGAGGGCTGCATCTCAGTTACACTTCATTAAACGTGTCATTCGTTTCAGGCCTGCGGATACTGCCATCCCCCAGGCCCTGCGCCTGCCTTGTGCTTAACTGCTGTTATTGAGAAGGCTGTTGCTGCTAATGTTATGTAGAAGTTTGACGTGTCTTTTTCCAACTCTCTTTTCTGCAAATGGATCCACAGTATTATCTGGATTTCTCTCATGCCTTTCAAAGGCTGGTATGTAAGAAAACAGTCTTCACACCTTAGAAGCCAGATAGTGTGTGTGGTGTTTTTTTTTTTTTTTTTTTTTTTTTTTTTTTTTTTTTTTATCATCAAGAAAGGACAGTTCAGACACAATCACTCTTTTGTCTATATCCAAATTTTACAGGTAGTATTTTATTCTCATAGTTCTGAGAATGTTGTTCTGTTTTTAATATGATGCATTGCTTATTAGTAAAATGGAATAACTTGGGGTAAAAGAAAAAAAATACAGATTGGTGAAATAGAATTTTTAATTGAGTGTCGTCTATGTCAAAACTTCTAATCTGATTTATACTCTTGATTAAAAGAACTGTCCGTCTGTGCTCTAATGTAGAAATTGTGCCAGGTTGCCAGCAGGCAGAGGCAAGGAGCTGAATGTGATGTGCTAAGAATAGCTACTGGGGCTAAGAGAACAGTACCTGGAGGTGGTGAATGTTTGACAGACTGAAATGCTCTGTTCTGTTTAGCTTTGAGTAGAGGTTGGGTAGCTGGAAAAGATTTCACTTTTTTCCTGCCTTTGATTTGGACACCTGCTGCTTCCTCTATGCTGTATAGGGGTGTTGCCTGTTGCTGTGGCTTGTTCCCTGCCCGCTTCAGGAAGCATTTTCATTAACGCGAGGCAACGAGATCAGAATCCACCTAGATGAGCAAAATCCTGGGGACCCTTTCGTATTAGTAACTGTCATTGTGAAGGAACAGATTTCTATTCCCTAGGCTATGGAAGGGGTGTTCTCTTCAATAATAAGAATGCTTGTGCTATCCTTGGAGAAAGGTTGTGATTGAAAACAAGGGCAAGATAAAAGTCCAAAGGAAAAATAGTGCTCTCATTCTGTCATTCAACATGATATAATGCAGGACTGCAGCAGTATCTGTTTATTGTGCTGCAGCAAAGTGATGAATATTTTTTTTCAGTATTTTTAAGTTTATAGAACATTCCTTTTGTCCTATGAGATATATCTGAGTTTATAAGAAGAAATAAACATCTTTAACGTGCCCGGCTGCAAATTCATACACAGATAAAAGACCAGGGCAGAAATATTTTGAGAATTTTCTCTCTCAACAGATTCAGTGATTAAGAGTATTGGTAATAGAATACAAAGATTTAGAAGACCAAAATATTGATCTGTAACCACTGCTTGAGGGCAAGGAGGAAGATGTTTTCACCAGTCCTTGTGATGAGTTGGTGTCTTTAAGATTGGGTCCCTGCCACATTAACAATTTGCCGTCAGCTGCCTCGAGTGTAACCAAGGACTAAATCAATCTGGGCTTGAACATCCTCCTGCTCTTGCAAAGGCCCCTTGGGAGGTTTTCAGTGGCTGGTGTGAAAACTTGATGTTTTGGTGTCTGACAGCCGGGTCTGTTGCACACCGGTATATGAGGTCAGAACCACAGGCACATCAGAGGTAGGGTTAAGCATCATATATTCTGTACTGTCTGTGTGGAGCAGAACTGCCTGCTTCAAGAAGCACTTTTTGGGGAAGTGGATTGAAGAGTTATTTGCTGTTAATACAGTTTTTAAGCTTGCAATCTTCAATGTAATTTTAATTAATGGGAATATTGCCAGACATTCAAATTAGTTTCTGCAAAGAACAGTCATATTCTCACAGAACTTGCCTATATTTCCAAAGACCGTGTTTCTGTTCCTGGAGATACAGAAATCATATATTGTGTCCTATCTGTAACAGATTGCTGTGTATCTGTTTTACACATATATATGAAGTGTCTGGCTTGCGAATTTTATTAATTACTCCATGGGTATTTTAGAGGGATAAGTTTTACTAATATATATTAAAGGTAATTTTCATTTCATAAGGTATTATGTAATTTTCATTTCTGTCTGTATGATAGTATGTGCGTTTAACAGTTTTAGCTAATGTATCACTTTAGTAATTCTGCTTTGGAACTGTAATTACTAATGTCTATACCTGTATATTCCTACATAATACAATGACTACTGCTTAACTGTATTAGTTTCTATTATAAACATTTGCCTTTTAAAGACTGAAGAAGGACATAACACGTTGTACGAGCAGCGTATTACCGGCACCTGAGAACCAACAAATACAGACCCATACTGTGGACAGGCAGCTGCAATCCTCCCAGTTCCTTTTTGACAGCACTGCAGGAGTGACCTGTAAAAAAGATGAGCTTTTGATTTTTATAGGCAAGTTCACATGAAGAATGTGTGTAACAGGGCAAAGGAATATAATTATTTTATCTTAAAAAAAAAAAAAAAAAAAAAAAAAAAAGGAAAGACTTGGCATTTTGTGGCAATAGTCTCTGACTGATAGCTCAGAGCAGAGGAGAAAAAGCAGGGAGGTGAACTAGGTCTCTGGTATAAAACACAACTTAAAATGTTAACTGTGTAACACAGTATAAATTCCACATCCCTCAATCCTTGTGGAGAAACCTAATTTTAAAAATCTCTGCAGGCTCCTCTGAGGCAGAAGATTCTAATTTTAGAAATATGGCGGTGTTCCTTCTTCCCCACCCCCTTCTATTTGCTGCCAAAATGTTTAAACAGTGCAGTAAACAAGCTGTAGGGGAAAAAAGAAAAAAGAAAAGAAAAAAGAAAAAAATAGAGCTGAGGGTATTTGGTCCCTTGTCGATGATTTTTCTTGAGGGAAAAGTCTCTTCCCTCTCCCTCCTACCCCCACCCATGGGTCTAGAGTTTGAGAGCAAGGCAGTGAAACATTCTTTATATGTAGAACACGTGGATAATAAATCTGCCTAGATCTAACACGCATCATAATTTTAAACACCCTCTAGTGTTTAGAAACTTAAACAAAGCGTGAATGCTTCTGTCTCCTTAGTGCTCATACAGCTCAGTGCATTCCTGATTCCCAATTTATTTGGAACAGCGGAGCTGAGTGTAGCACAGCTGCTTTGTATATTTGCAAACATAGTGTCTTCCATAACCTGAGTGAGCATTTGGGATCACCCTCCTATGGAATTTATCAGCCTTTCAACTATATAAACTCTATCCAACTATATTAAAAAGTGTGTCTGTGTTCAAAAATGTAAGTCACAGCCGTTACTTAAATTATGGAATTATGAATCTTGATGCTGCAGGGGGAAAAAAAAAAAAAAGCTCAGAACAGGTTTAACTTCTAAATGCGTCTTATTACACAAGTGTTTTGTCATGAATACTCTGTGCTCTGTCTGCTGCTCTTTACTGAAAAGTTAGAAGTTTTTTTTTTGTTGTTCCATTCCTGCATTTTTCTTTTAAACGTATCTTGTCCCTAGTGTGCAACTGAGATACAATTTATCAGGAAGCACGTTACCTTTTAAGCACCTCGTCTCAGTTGTGGCAGCCATGAGCTTTTCTGGCTGTAGTTTTGCTCCTTTTCCACGCTGTTGTGATAGTGCTGCTGTGAGCTTCTTGGAGGAGACTGAGCTTTGTGGAGAATAGGCTGTTAGGGTAAAAGGCTGTCAAAAGTGGTAACGCAAACGGGCCCTGAAAGGGAAGCTCGAAGCGTGTTCCCTTTCCCTGCCACCACAGGAAAAATGTAAAGTAATTGTTTGTCTTGCATTCAAGCAAGAATTTCAATGCTTTTATATTTTGAAGTAGGGAAGGGGAGCTGTGTGGAGAAATAAAGGGACCTGAGGTGTTAATTTTGTGATAAATTCTGTGATCTGCATCTATCCGATAGTATTGCTTGGATGCAGCTATGGCTTGTATTATAGTGCCTAAGATTTAGCCACTCACTTGAGGTGTTTACAAATTCAGTAGTAAATACTGGGAATTTATTGGGAAGGAGGAACAGATTCACTGGAAAGGTAAATGATCCTGCATTTAGCAGCTGAACAAGGAGTTAAACCTAATTCCTTTTTTCACACACTCCTTCACAACAGAGTAGAAACTGTGTAAAATCAGCCCTTTCAGGGTCTCCTGCTCTCCCCGAACAGCTTCTCAGACTGCCGTTCAATGTCCCGACTTTGATTACAGTCCTTTCATGCACTAGCAAGAATCTAAGATAAGTTCCATACAAACAGCAAGAAATGCCACATGCTCTGGCCTTGCTTTTTAGGAATGTGCTTGAAATGTGACAATGGATGTAGGTGGAGTTTCTTCTGAAAAAGCAACATCTTAATACTTTTTATTCTCTGTCTGGCCCTTTGCACAAAGCATAACCCAAGAGGGGCCCATTCAAATGATGGGTATCATTGTTTCAGTCCCAAAATGTGAAGCTAATGCATCTGTGACAATAAAGTTTGCCTTGGTTTTGGTTCATGTGAATTTGAAGTTGAGGCAGTGCAGCTTTCATAAATGTAAGTGGCCCTTTATTGCCTTGATAATGGAATGCTTTGCAATGGTTCTGAGAGGTAGGAAATTGCAAAGCCATTTTTACAGCTTAATAATTTTACAGCTTAAAACTGTTTGTATTCTCAAATAATGTAAGCAAGTAACACTATCTTCAACAATTTAGGTGACTAAGTCATCTTAAAGTAAATGGCAAAATAGTACCTCTTCTGAAAATTAGGTGCACATCTACATGTTTACTGGCATAAATATCTTCTAAACTCTGGTAGAGGAATTGAGTGCTGTATATGATGCTACTTGCTAAGAATACGACAGAATGAGGACTTGACTGCACAAATCTCATAAGTCTGTGCTTTAACATGAATGGTAGGCATACGTGTTTTCTCTCTGAAAAGTGTCTAACTCCAGACTGCTCTTCCAAAGAGGGCTGATAAAATTCCAAATTCTGAGAGTGATGATTCTTCATAATTTCTAAGCTAAGCAATAGTGGCATCAAATTTCCAGGGGCTGATGTGCTCCATTTGTACAATGTGGTTTGATATTGGGACACCAGTGTTTCTTTGGAAGTAGTAAGGGTGGGAGTGCTCTTGTCTGTATACTTCAGCTTGGCTGTGTAACTTCTGGTAAGGACTTTCTGTGTGAATAAAAATATTTTGCTCCCCCCCCCTTTTTTTGCTAAAGTAAATAAAATAAACATTAGGCATATCACAGTACAGAGTTGTGCTTCAAACAGTTGACTTCTGGTTAGTATAACTTTAAGTCTGTCTTCCCTTGTGTGTCATGTACCTAAAAGCAGATGAATATTTGTCTGATAACTATTTTGTCCAAATTTACTGCATTTTAGAGACAGCTGTGCCTGGAGGTAATGGTGTCAGAATGGTCTGCACAATCTCTACTCATCCTAAAGTTCAGAGAATCATTTTTATTATTAAAAAGAGGCTGGCTGTAGTCTATTTTAGATGGATATATAACAATGCTAGTCCAAGCGTGATGGTTCAGCAAGATACAACACTACATTTGACTTAATTATAAAACTGGAAGGGATGCCCAACACGCAAAGAGGAGCAATCCAAGGGATTTTTATGTCTTGCTCCGAACAGTCTGGAAGTATCTCGCACTGTGGCAAAAAGAAGACTGGGCCTTTTATCTATTTGTGAGCAGCTACTGGAGCAGATTCCTTGTTCCCTGCAAACACAGTGTAGTGTTCATCTCGGAATTAGAAAAGAAAGTAGGACTGAAATAATAACTGCTGTGCATGCAGTTTGTTCAGAACATGATGTAGTGGGGTGAAAAAAATCAGGCTAAAATGACTGCGTCAGGACAGCCTTCGCAGTGCTCTCATTCTAGTCTTTAACAGAGATTTTTACCTGTTGGGCTGTGAATATATAACTCATTTGAGAGAGCAGAAATCCCACCCTAGCTACTGCTGAAAAGAGCAAGTTTTGCTCTCAGGACCAATTACAGAAAGATTGTGCATTAGGTTTGTAGTTCATTTCCTTGCCTGGAGACAACAGCTATTTTCTAAGCCACAGACCCTGCATCAGCAGTTTGTATTCCTACATAAACTCAGGCCTTGTGCTATTAAGGGGCACAATATGCTATTCTTATAATATTAATTTAGATGGCTTTTTATTATTTTGTAAGAGCTCTTTTTCTTATAGGATTATCCTACTGACTCCTAGCATTTTGCTTTTTCTCTTTTCCCTGCCTCAGCAGGACTTTTCTCTGCCTGTGTTGTCTTTTATTTGCTTCTGCATTTCCTACTCCCCATCACTTGCCCCTGCCAACCCCACAGTGGGATTCTGAGAAGCTGCTGGAGACTGAATCTTTACAGTAACTGTAGTATTTTTCCTGTGAAACTGATAGCTATTCCAGGATTGTGCTAGAGACCTAAAATTAAATTTAAAAGCTGCTTGTTGGGCTGCAATGAGCGCACTGTGGTTTTAGAGAGATTAATTTTCACACTAGCTAGTATAATGAGGAAAATACTCTTATAGCAGCATTCATTAAGAATTGCTTTCTGTTTTGTCTTACCTGACAAGAAGGGTAAGCTGTGTCCTAAAAGTAGCAGAACAAGGTACTAATAAGTAAATATATATGTATTTAAAGTCTATCTCTGTATGAGTCTAGGACACTGTAACTCATTCAGTAATAAAAGTAACTGAATTTCTCAGGGAGGGAGAAAAAAAAGAAACAGCCCTGCTTCAAGTAGATAGTTGCACTTTAGACGGAAAGGCACGATGCCTATATTCAGAATATTCAGAAAGACTGAGTACTGCCATAAAGCCACTGCAGTCCCCACAGAGATAACTTAGCACACCTTCACAGAGATACTACCTTGCCAGTGTCATGTGTGTTGTATCAGGCTGAGTTTGCACAGTGGAGCACACCAGGGAAGGTCCTCAGCTTTTGCCCTGATAAGCATGTGTTAAAAATGCAATGGACATAAAGGCAATAACGCGCATACAAGGTAGTATAAATGCCTGATGCCCCAAGAGGCTCCTGGAGATCTGGGTTGCTCTGGAGATGATAGCTCAGGGGATATAGCTGGTGGTGAAAAAGAGTAAGCAAACAGGATAATGTTTTGCTGCGCATAGACCTGGGCCAAATTGACAATCATTTCCTACACGCTAATGACAGTGGGATTCATTCTGAAGTGAAAATTTTAGTGTTTTCATGTTGGATCATGCAGATTCATGATGTGTGTGAAATGTTGGCTGCTGTCTAAAATGCAAAAATGAGAATGAAAATCTAGCAGAGCAATCTAGCTGTGACAAGTGGAAGCAGTATGCATGAGACTCTGGTTTCTAGTTTGGAAAGGCTGAATGCAGTGAAAGATAACTGTAAGCATTACACAACAACTCACATACTTTGGGAGATCAAAATTACAGCTTGAAAT
The DNA here is from genome assembly GCA_013398735.1 of Nothocercus julius. NCBI lineage: Eukaryota > Metazoa > Chordata > Aves > Tinamiformes > Tinamidae > Nothocercus > Nothocercus julius. The sequence continues at coordinate 885,934 of VZSV01000124.1, read as the reverse complement.
AAGGTGTTATGTAACAACACAGCAAAGTCAAACAGCAGTTCAGAACAGAAAAGCATTGGCCTCACTGTGGTCAAGGTGGGAAGAGGGTCCAGAATAGCAGGGCCCATTGAGCTTGTGTGGGATGAACGTCTGGTTCTGCAAAACATCTGCTCTATCTTTTGAGGAAGCTACACCTGTCACCAGGCTTCAGCTTTGCTTTTCTATATGAGAAAGAACATTTTTCCATTTGTCTATCCATGCCGTTTATTTGGATTTCAAATTCTTAAGAGCACACACTGTCTCATCTTTATATTTAAATGTTATGTGGTACAGGCAGGAGCTATTTCTGCTATCCTGTAAATATGCTGAAATTCTTCACCAGAATTGAGGCAGGGCTCAAAGGTCTACATCTATGTTTATGTTTTGGGACACAACATACACAACAATTTGGATCATTTGGCACCTTTTTGTACACTAATACAGATGTAACATCTTCTTGCATTTTTTTTAAGAGATATATATGGTGTTTTTCAAGAAAAAAATGTAAGGCAAAGGTTCAGAGAAAAGTTTGCCTATTTTTAACAGTAACTGTAGGCTTGCTGCCTTAACCTAAGCAAGTTTGAGAGGATTCCTTAACACTTTGTAAAATGCTCCATAGGCACAGGGGAGGCATTAAAATATAAGAGATTTTTTTGTTTTTCCTTCATAATTGAAATAGCAAGCTATTGATAGTAGCTGCCTACTGAAGGAAATACATTCCGGAGGAATCAAGAGAGAGCTGTGTCTTTTACTTGTTTCCTGACAACTGTGTTTTCCTTGAGCACTTTCTGAAGCAAAATGCATGCCTATATCCCATCTGAGAGTGGGGAACAAAGAGTTAATGAACAATTATCCCAGGTGGCTGAACACTTGAGTTGCAGTAAAAGGCTGTAACATTCATTTAGCTCCTGTGCTGGTTTCTACCTGTCAGCAGCTCCTGATATAAACTATACAGGGAATAAAAATGAGCTTGCTCAGACCAGAAGAAGCAGTAAGCATCCTTAGGAACTTTGTGATGCTGCATTAAAGACCAAGGTCCAGTCTTACTTTCACCATTTTTAAGAGGCTTCTGAAACCTCAGTGATGTATATATGGTCTTTGCTGCTTCCTCTGGTGTTTCCTTCACTTGATTCTGTCAGTGGAATATGGATGATGAAGGCACCATTAGATGCATCAGCCCAGATAAAGGTAAGGGGAAATTTTATTTTAACCACCTTTTTAGAGGAGATTGAGTTGCACTGTAGGGAAAAGTATAGTTTAGACAGCATTCTTTCTTGCTTATTTTCTGTTATTCAGAATTAGTACAAAGATAAAGCAATTTCATAAGGGAACCTTTGCTGTATCATACCTTTGTCTCCTGTCACCGACAAACCTTAAATAATACATGTATCTCCAATGGCTGCTTCTTCCTGCTTGAAAAAGTGCAAAGGAGGCACTGGTTATATCCATATCCTTCATTTTTGCTCGCTTAGGTCGATAAATGTCATTGTAAATAAAGGCTTTCTATTTTTAACCATAGACCTTTTGCTACTCACACTGTAAGATAGAAGAGAGACTCTGATACTATTGTGAACCAGATGGGGGGTTTTATTTTTTTATTTTTTAATGCATGATTTGCTTTTAATTAGATACAATTTCTGCTATACTCTCAAACAAGTTCATAAAAACCATTCAGATTGAACTTGTCTCTGGTAAAGTTGAACCAGGGTGAATTCAGTGCTCCCTAAGAACTGCGTAATGCTGTTTTAACTAGGCTCAGTAAGTTATCTGTAACTTGAACTTAGAGGTCTTATCTCCCGTGCTGATGGCTTCTTGAGAAATTAAAATAATTGGAGAGGAGCGCTCAAAAAAACTCTTGTTTTTATTTTCTAAAAGCTTTATCTTTTAGTTGTTTTATTTGGGAAAAATCCAAAGATGGGCACACTTAATCATGCTAACATATTAATTGAATGAAGTGCCTAGTTGCTTGTCTCATTTTCCAACACTGTATTTTATGCCCATTAGCCATGTAATTTTACAATATTCGTAACGTAATTAAAAAGGTCTGATTTCTCTGTATGCAGAAAAGCTCCTCCTTATGCTTTGGATGCTCTTCTATTTAATACCTTCCTGTATATCAGTAGCCCCGACTCCCTGTATTTTCAGCTCCTAGACTATTAAGTCACATGTTCATTAGTATCTTGCCCCTCTGGTCACTGAAGTTCACTTCCGTTTTACAGCAGTAGCCCTAGAAAATTATATGTTGTAAACAGAAAAGGGTCTTTGTTTTGTTACCTATTGTCCTTTCAACTTCTTAGCACTAAGTTCAGTTTCCAACTTCTGAACAGACTTACAGGTATCAGAGAGGCTCTCACATGATTATCTCCTGGAGAATTGTCGAAGTACTGGTTACCTACCTTAGTTCCGTGTTTGTAGCTGGGAAAAGCTGAGACTTAGGTTTAAGGATGTTCACAGACTGTGTTTCTGCCAGAGGGTGTCATTCTAAGCTAGCTAGTGGAAGCACCTTGAAACAAAGAGAAATAGGATTTAAACAGGATTTATTAAAAGATCAGAGATTCCATGAGCTTGAAGCCATAGGCAAAGCCATTTAATGATGTTTTCTTCTAAAGGGTGGCCACTTCCCTGTTAGTATTTACAGTATTAAGAGGAAATGTGCTTCTCCTCTCACTTAGGAGTAGAGCAGTGGTGATACAACTGAAGCTGGCAGTTCTTAGTACATGAAAGCCTCTGAAATTATTCATCTGATAACCTTGTTAAAAGAATTATAATGTGAAAGGTTGTAATATAATATCTGTCAATTCTTTAGTATTTTTTGCCTGCTTCACAGAGCTCCTTTTTCTCATCAAGATTTTGCTGTCTTTATAATTTCATTAGACTTGCATTAGAGTAGCTTTTGTCTACATTTGTTACAGCTGAGGATCCAGTATAACAGAATTTTGAGGACCATACTCAACAGAGCTTTTTGGGTTCGGAATGACGGACCTTGTACTTTGGGCAAAGAAGGCAGGAAACTTAGAATTATAAAAAAATGTTTCTCTATTCCTTTTACCAAGCCTACTCTTAACTGGCTTTATTTTTGCCTGTTTAATTGATTAAATCAAGTGCTTTCTTTATCTGTGGGATCTAAGTCTGGAGCTGCTGAATGTACAATGCAGTAATTACTGATTTGCAGTGTACTGTCAAGAATGGGATTTTTTTTTTTTTTCCTACAGGTAGAAGACATTGAATTCCACACTAAATATGTAAGCAAAGGTTGAGAGTAAAAATCAGTTTGTGATGATGCCGTGATGATGACCAGTATAATGCGTTTCAGAAGCAGAAGTCTTTTCTTAGACTCTTTCAATATGACTTGTTTTCTTGAACCAACTTTGCCTTAAATTCTTAAAGGTATTTTCATAGAAGTCATTCAATAATATTGATGGATTTCTTTCCTTCCAACCTGCCTTAATATCCCTTTCACTGTTTGTGACCCATGTCACTGAACAGATGGTAAAGTGCTGAAAGATCTTTAAAGGTAAAGAGTTTAAGGTCTTATTTCAATAGAATGTAGGGCTATTTTCTTATACAAGGTCAGACACTGGGAACAAGGTGACCTTAGAGTGAATTTTATGTAGTCTGTCTTTGAAAGAAATCTAAAATCTTTATTTTAGGCTGACATTATTATACATATAATTTTTTAGCAAAGTTGCTAACATAGTTTTTACATAGTTATTATAGTTATTAGTAAAAGTATCTTGAAAAATGTATTTTCTCAGCCAAAATTGGCATCAGAACTTTTAGTAGAGTTCATTAGTAGGCTACTATTTTATTTTTAATCATAGAAGGCAAAGCTATATAAATATTTCAAAGATAGTGAATGTTTTACATGGAAAAGGGATGATAATATTTTTACACTGAAAACAGAATTTGATGAAGATATTGAAAATTTCCAAGCCTTTGCATCCCATTTATGTGGGAGGATGGGGGGAAAGGTTCTGATTTGATAGCTTAGGGATAAATCCGCTGTAAACCTAATGCTTCATTGGTAAAATGTGTATCAGAATCTTAATACATTTATTAAACAGTCTTCCTTAGGGCACAACCTACTTGAAGGCTCAAAAGAAAGCCTAATATTCATTTAAATAAATAATTGCATCAAAATTTTCAGAAGAGCTAAAGTGGTCTGAATGTCATAGAAGGAGACAAATCAATTATTACTACATTAGTGCTTTCTAATAGGTCTCAGTTCCACAGATGTTTATTCATACGAGCAAAGTAACTTACAAGATTTCAGGATCAGCACTAAATTTAAAAGCTATGAATTTTTAACCAGCTTTGGAGAGCCCTGGCAATGTTCGTATTTGCATTTCCTCTGTAAAGATGCCCTCACGGGGCTTCCTCGTTGTGATCTCCAACTCCGGAAGGGCAGAACAGAACATGCCATGTTGCAGCTGCTAATACTTCTGCAGATGGAATTAGTGGCCTTGTAAGTTGTCACAAACTAAAGGGATGTATATTAGAATAAAACGAATCTTTAGGTCTGCATTTGAGCAAATGCAAAAATGGTAAATTTTGGATCATAGTGGGTGAGTACTGAACTAGTAAACAGCATGGCTCCCACGTGCCCCGGGGAGAGGCAACCCTTTAATCTTGAGTGAGGATTAGGGTGCTTAGAGTTGCTGTCCAGATGGTCTAGCTGTGGGTCATAGTCTACAGCTTGGACTGGACCCATGGCAAAGGTCGTTAGAATGGGAATGGTAGAATTAAGGAAAAGGCAGCTTATAAGCAGTTGGGATAACGTAGTGGTCCAGCTGGTCATCCTGGTCGTCCACACGCCTTTTGAGCCTATGAGCATTTGTGGGTGCAGGAAACTTGCTTATAAGGCTGATTCTATCTGAGCATTTTCCTTAGGGTTTAGCAGAACCATTCAGAAGTGGTGGTTCTAGTGAATTCTTAATGCAACTACTGCAGAAGTTATATACAAATGTTGTCCATACTGCATCATTGTGTACTCACCATATCCCTCCTCTTCTGACATGGTCATCACAGAAGCATAACCAGCAATTGCATGCAGACGTGTAGCTCTGAAGACACAGCCATGGAAGCTTAAAGGCAACTGGCTCTGTCAGAGAAGAAAACTGGAACTTGCTGTCTAGACAGTGTTGCTCCAGGCTCTTAGGAATACTCATCATTTCTTATGGGGGAAGAAACATTAATCACACATTTAGAAGTGTGATTACACATTTAAAATCCATTTTATTTTGCATTCATTAGGAGTAAGAATTCCCCCTGGGAAGCACTATCTACAATGGTGTTTATGTTAGGGTTAATACATATATCTCTAATTGCTGCCCATGTGTTTATTTTAGGATCAGCCTCCTGTGATGGGGTTAGCTGGCTAATCTGGTAAACTGGGTCTGTAGTGTAAAGTGTGTTCATTCAAGGATAAATAGCTGTGAAATTACAAGTATAATCCTAATGGATTTACAAGTCAATTACAGTATCAGGTCTGTAATATCTAATGTCTCTGGTGATCAATACACTGCTTTCCAAAATGTTTTCCATGACCTATTCAACTGCTAGTGAGCTGAAGTATAGGACATGTGTCTGCATACTGTTACCTACTATTTTCAAACTTCTGGCTACACCATAAGCCTAATTTATCTTTTGCTTTGCTTCTCTTTTATTGTCCTCTGAGTGAAACCTAATATATGGTGAGCGTGAGAGAGATCAGAATCTGGCCCATGTATTGAAATCTCCTGTACTGAAATTTCTGGGTTTGTCTTTCCTACTTTAAGGACTAGAGCTATTTCTCTATGTGCTGTAATAACTTTATAACACTTCTATAAAGCATGCATGTTGGTGGTTAATCTATCCTGAGAAGTTAATTATAGATCTGTTTGCCCCAGGATGCTCTCCATTTTGTTCACTTCCCACCATCTTCCTAACTTATATATGTATGTGCCCCTGTATCTTGTACAAAATGCTCTTTTTGCATGCTGGAGTCATTTTTCCCCTCTTAAAGTTTGGATATTTTCTCTTAACAAGACTTTCAAGGGTCCAACACTATTCTTTAAGTCTTCTGAGTTATGCTTTTGGCTAAGCCTCATGCCAGCCTGCAAAGTCAAGCATTGTTCTATTTTAAAATCTTTTTGTGGCAAGAAAAGCCTTTGGTACCATCAAAGAATAATAAATTTCTAAAGTTCCATAGAAAGAAATCTTTAATCTGTATGTTGTGTCAGATGAGCAAAATTTTTGTAAGGGTGTCAAGTGAGGCTAGAATAGAAACCCTTTTCAATAGGCTTATATCCTAAGCACTTCGGCTCAATATGCTTAGGGAAAACAGTTGGAAGAGGGAATGTGTCACGTTTAACCCTTTGTTATTTCCTATTTCTTCCCCATGCTGTTGCAGAGTATCCAGTCATGATCAGAAAAATGAAGGGGCTTTTTGAAATGCGTTAATTATATTTCTTGATTTATGTGATCCTCTACTGAAGAGACCTGAAGGACAGATTGATAGTGTCAACTAAGGATTAAAAGAATAAAAGCTTTCCTCTTGGCTGGACCTTAGCTTACAAACCTAACTTTAATTTTAACATCAAAATAGTTCTTCTTCTCTAGTGTTATAAACCATTTCTCTGGACTTGAATAAAAAATAACCCATATTTGGTCCTGCTTGTGTGGAATTCTGATTCTGAGCTGTGGACATACCTAGACATAGCTGCAATAAAAATTATGTTTTACTCTTCTCTTCCCTTCCATTTGTCTTCCTGATTTGTATCACATAAGTGGTCAATGCAGAATTTAGGGTGTCTTTGCAGAATTAATATTGAATTTTAAAGGCAGTGCATTTTGCTGCCTGGCACAGAGTGAAATTTGGTTGCAGGTGTAACCTGGAAGACTGCAAGCAATCCTTGGGATTGAGAGGGAAAATGCCATCAGGTTGGGAAGGATGGATGAACAACCACAGTTCTTTTGGGTTGCAGCAAACGTTTACAGTGACTGACTTCTTATATTTGATAGTTTTATCTCCATCTTTGTGAGATGCAGCAATGTTGTTCTACCCATTTTAAGACTAAGTAGTTTGCCATCGCCTCACTGTATTACTCTTGAAAGATGTGTTAAGGGAACGGAAGGCGTGTGCGTGCGTGCAGCTGTCAGCAGCAGAAGTGGCGAGGGGCACATTGCAGCCATATTGCTGGTTTTGACCCCTAATCCAGATCCAGCTTGGTTTTTCATTTGGGTAACACTACGATTCACTTCTGAGGCCAGTCTAATATGAGAACTTTGGACATAGATAGTGAAATAAATGACTTCTATCTGAGAGGTAATGATTTTTAAAATTAAAGTTCTTTCAAACTGTGAAAGGAGAAGTGGGATGTGTTTAATGAATGTGCCTTTTTGCGAGCAGTTTGTGTTTAACTGAACAACCTAGAAACATGTTAGGGTGCTTGTATGGATCACAGATAGTGAGAGCAACTGCACATTATACCTCCAATTTACTGTAGATTCAGAGGTGTGATAACGTAAGTGATAGATTTACACGTTTGGAGTTTATCGGGTGTGTTTCAAAGGGAGTACGATAGTCATGTCATGCTTTTTAAAAATTCATACTTGTCTCTAGTTTTTGGGCGCTCTAAATGCTCCTGTTTTCTCTGAACTGCACTTGCTCTGAACAGCGTGGCTGGCTTCTATCTGAAGCATCTTCTTGCTTGCCTCCAAATGAGCTGTGAGGTCAAAAGCTAATTTAAGTGGAAAATAAATGATTTTGTTGTTGTTGTTTTTTAACCTTCTTATTTTCTATGGCCGTAACACGTGTCACCTTAATCCCTTCACTGGATAGGCCAGAACTACAGCTTTAGGATTAATGCTTATAGTGGATTTAGGATTTCAAGCAAACATGTGTTGCTGGGTTTGCATTGTATCTATTTTTTTTCCGCCTGGAGAGAAATGATCTTCCCTTTATCAGAGATGCCTTCTTTGAGGAGGACCGTCTGAGAAAGGATGAAGACAAGTACAGTGATTTTTGAAGAGAGGAAGACATGTACAATGATTTTTGAAGATCTGTATAAGAAGAAAATGTCTTTTTTTCACAGACCTGGAATGAGAGTGAGGAGCTTAAGCACCTGGCGAGATTTGCAGTGAAAAGCAAGGGTGCAAAGGGGAATGGGCTGTACTCTGTTATCTTTGTGTTTATTTACAGCAACGGACAACATTAGTGGGCTTTGAATTGCAAGGAGAGCCCTCAGGAAGAGTGGGGCTTGCAGGTTTGCTAGGACATAAGCAAGGGACACTTGTGTAACTGCTTGTCAAGAGGAAGAAGCCACATGCAGAATCCAGCAGGGAATTGATACAAGGGCCTGGTGGCTTCTCCGTGCCTGAGATGTAGCGAACGAAAAGGGAGGATCGTCCGGAGGCTCCTCTGTCTGCTAGAAACAGTCACCTGGGCGCCGTCTTGCCTCCCAGGACTGTCTGCGTCCGTCATGTGTCATCTCAAAAATGCTGAACTGTAACCCGTCTCATCCTCCAGAACAGACACGTGATACCTTGCAAAGAATAAGAAGGATTTTGCTGGTATTTTTTAGTTTAAATTTGGATGTAGGAGAAGAGCTGAGTTTAAAGTGTTAAACGCTCTGCAACAAGCTGAAAAATACTACTGGATTTTTGAAATCATCAGCTATCTTGAAGTGTTTTCTCCTAATAATATTTCTGTGCTATTAAGTTGAAAATTCACAACTACAGAGTTTTTATCACTGATAAGGCCTGCCGAGCTTGTGTTCAATTTTAAAGCTGCCATTTGTCTCAGTTATGGATGCCTCAAAATCTCCTTTGCTTCAAAATAAGTTCTCAATTGCCCGCCTGGCTGAAGAGTTTTTCTGGGTTGGTGGCAGCATCGTAGCTTCTCCAAGATGGAAAATTGGTCATATTGGTAAGATTCAGACTGAATACCTGACACTTAAATGCACAGGACAGTAGCATTCTTAAAGATTTTATGTTTAAATCTTATTTAGTGACAGTTTTATCTAGCAGTGTTGGGGGGAGCGGAAAGGAAAGAAGGTGACAAACAGCCCTAGTCCTGTGTTATTTTACTGTTTTACTGACTGCCAGTGCAGTTATTTTGCTCTTCCACAACCTCTGACTTACATTTTTAATTTATTTTCCCTATTACAGAAATCCAAATGCAGTGTTGCTAAATTTGGCATGTGCTGGCCTTCAGAAATTTTCTGTCTTCTTCTTCCTTCTACATACTCACAGGAAGATAGTTTGGCTGTCTGGTCTTAGCTGCCATAATTTGTAAAAACTCTCAATTCTTTTTGTTTGTTTTGTTTTCAGTCTTTGTAATCACCATTTGAAAATTCGTCTGTTGTCTTTTTCCGTAGCTAGATCCCTTGATTCTTCTGGAGATTTGATCTTAATAGTGATATTCTATGGCAAAATACTTGAGCTCCACTAGCTGAGAAAGGTTTCTTTGATTCATATCAGCCTTTCTCTTTCATTGGTGATAAAAGCAGCAAACCTAACTGGCAGTGCCTAGGTCCGTGCGATGTTCCTGTTCAGTAAAAGCTTTTTAATTGCTGTTTTTCTATGCCTCTCATCTCCAGTATCCTCAGTGGCCTTGATAAAAACACTTGTTACTTTGGAAGCACTTTTTTGTCCTACTTGTTTGCCACTTTCACCAAGCAAAGATCTTTTTTAACAAGGAAGTCTGAGGCACAGATAGCTTAGAAACTAATGGAAATTTTTGCAGAGGTTCAGAAATGCCATCCTGCCCCTGTATCCAGGTGGCTGGTTTAGTCTCAGCCAGGAGATATGGAGAGCTGACAGGCTGACCTCAAATTCAGCCCCCTACTTTCCACAGTATTTAGTGTCTTTTCTCCCATAAACATCTCATTCACTAATGGTTGAATGCTCTGATGATAGAGTTGGTCTTAAATTCTGCCTTGTATGCAGTAAGCACTGTCCCAGCTGTTCTTGTCTGATTTAATAAGAACTTTTCTCTTTCGAAGTTATTTTAAGGATTCTTTTCTAATGGGAAGAATAGTAAGAGTCTTCAAATTCAGAAGGACTTGAGTCAGTGAAGAGCAAATAAGCGGGAGAAAGTTTGTGCATTAGTAATAATAAAATGGCTTCAAAATATGTAGGAATGTAAAAAGAAACAAATGAAAATTAATGGACTTGAACTCATGTAAGGTCTATGTTTGAACTGGATGCTGACATAATGATGTGGGTCTGGTCACTGGATCTCATCTGTGGCTGAGAATATCCTAGGTGAACTCTTGACCATGGCAGTCACTGCATGACAATATCTTGTTTTCGGGGGGGGCGGGGAGGGGGTCCCCCTTTTTTCATTTTTTGGGGGAGGAGCAGCAGGGAGTAGAATCCATCCAGCAAAGAACAGACCAGGTTTTATATAAGAGAAAATTTAATCTTGAATCTTCCTCCCGGTGTTCATGTTGTGAAGGGAAGAATGTACTCTGAATATGTTGTTTGCCTCCATTGGGAGCCACAGAAGACTAAATTCTGTAGGTAACAGTGGCTATTAATAGCAATATGTTTGATTCCTGAGGCAATATGTCAAACTGGAATTTCTACAAAATGCACTCTGTGAGCATAGGTATCTGAGGAGCAAAACCAGCTCTTTTTTTTGCAGGCAACAGTGAATGTCAGAGTTTCTGTGATTAGAGTATTACTTATGGAATGTGTTCAGGGCCAGAAGTGGCATTCTGGGAGCTTTTGTTGTGAGAGTTGTTTGGCAAACTCTCATGGAGCTTCTTCAGGCTCACAGAAATCAATTGTGCAGTTTATAATGCAGCATTTTCAAAATGCCTTCTAATTCCAAGTCCTTTGAGCTGTGCATGTGTGAGCTGTGTATGTGCGAATTCCCTTTACACTGAACTGGGTATATTCATTTTTAAAAGATTGGATGCCTCCTGTGTAAACTGAGACACAATATTGCTGACAAGGAAAAGTGGAGCCTGACAGTTCTTTGTTTTGTCTATTGATGAGTCAACTATAGATAAAAAAACATTTCTGGTCAGACTTTTAAAAAATGTGGGAATTATTACTGCTTCCTCGGATCTGCTGTGCTGATTGTCCATCAGGTGTGGGAGTTCTCTGCATATGGGACAGCTGCTTTGTTTTGGAACAGGTTGCTCTTGTAGAATATGTACTTTGGAGGGGTTACTCTAGGCTCACAAGCGTGTTGTGTGTTCGAAGGACCCTGAAGGAAATAAGACTCTGAAACCTCTGTTCTTCTCTCCGTCTAGTATTTAGATGAGTGGTTGTTTTGAAGCACACAGTCAGGATGCATTGTGTCAGAATCTGTTAACAGAACAGAGCTCAGCCAAGATGTGTTTTGCTGGGCTTCTGACTTTTCTAAACGGACTGACTAGTGGCAAACGGCGTGACATTACCTGGAGCCATATCAAGTTGTGGTCATGAATGTTTTGACAATTCTGATCCATATATAAAGATGTTCAACTGATTCCATTCTGTCCTCATGTGCTGAAATCCTCCCACTCTTCCACGCATGTACAGCAACCCCTAGAACTCCTTAAAGACCATGATGCCTCTGAACCACAAATAATTAACAGAGATCAGAACATGTGTATAACTAAGTATGAAACTGGGACCTTTTTTTTAAGGAGAAATTTTAGGGCGTTAGAAGTTGTGCATTTTTGTTACATATTGTTACCCTAAGGGTTTTTAAGGTCACTATAATGTTAATATAAGCAGTGCATGACTACCTTGGGTTGCTTGGCTGCATCAGTCTGGTATCATTAGACTTGAGGAGCAAAGTCTGACTTACTGGTATCACCTTATTTCTTTCTCCAGTGGAAAGATGTATGAGTTCGATGCAAGCTGGTACGCAGATGATCAAACTCCGTGGCAGTTCCAAAGGCCTGGTGCGCTTTTATTACTTGGATGAACACAAGTCATGCATTCGCTGGAGACCATCTCGAAAGAATGAGAAGGCCAAAAGTGAGTGTCAAATGCAGAGCCCTTTTACTGGCCCATTCTAGGGTCTTGCCCTTTTATTAACAAGTCAGCATAATGGATTTAATTTCCATTTGCAGGTGATCAAGAGGCATGTTAATGTGGTACATAGCCTTAAGGGTTGTATATGATTTCATGACGATTAGTAGTTTATAAATATTAAATTGCTGTTAGCCGTGCAGGCTACAATAGTGTAACAACTCAGAAATGAGTTGTGGAGAAACTCCTGAGAACTTGGAATCTCAGTTTTGAGCCCCTTTTGAAAATTTTTCTGCAGGATTATCTGTCACTTTTCCATCCCTGTAGCTTGGTTAGTTACGTACCAGACGACTGAAGAGTAATTTAGAGGTTTTGTGGGTTTTTTTTTGTAACTATCAGAAGCATCCACATAGGTCAAAATGTATATCAGTTCCCTGTGTTTGTGGAGACAGATTTTAAGCAATCCATTTTGCTCTTAAAATAATAATAATAAAAATAAAGGACAGTTCACAATCAGCTATGCTTTTTCAAGATGCAGAGATCTGCATTCTCTGTTCTATCTGATCTAGACCAAAAGGAGGAGGTTGTCATAATTTTCAGCTTATTTGCAATTATTTCCTTCTATTAACTTGTACACTCCAAAGAAAGTGTTTGAGAAGCAGTTGTTATTTCATAGTCACAAGTTGCAACCAGGAGTATGGTAGGGTTCAACCATTTATTTAATAGAAGCTGTTTAGAGAGATGTGTGAAACTGCATTGGCAAGGAAACAATCTAGGGAAGACAAGATGTCTAGTAACAATTGTGCCAGTGGGAGGAAGAAGACACCAAAAACTGAGGGGACAGAGTTGTTTTTACAGTTTTCCATTTATAAAGCAATCACATATTGGTTTTATCTTTATCTCTAGACATGATTCATGGTTTTTTTGGCTAAAGGGGATGTAAGTTTAATAACATTTTAAGAGGTGTACTAGTTTTATGGTTAAACTTAAGGCAGAGTCTTGAAAGTTCTGATCCCACCACTCTTACTCTCTTGTGTGACCTCCGACAATTCACTAAATTCAAGATTTTAGTGTATTTAATCAGTTTTTCTGTAACACAGTGTCTTAAGTGTGAAAAGGGAATAATAGTTCTTTTTGTCATTTCCTTAGTTTTCATACAGATTGTCCATGAATACATTATGTACATTCCGTTTACAGTGGATCACATCTAGGCAAATAAGAAAAAGTTCTGATTTGCTTGTGCTTGGGAGAAACTGTTAATAAACTAAAAATACAAATTGCATAGTCTTAAGAAAGCAGAAGCTAAAAATATGATCCTATTACATTAGTATGCAGTTTGTCTCATGCCTCCGTCTTCTCAGGCTATAAAGTGTGGTGCTTACTTAGACTAATTTTATTCTAGATGCTTTATCTTTTTGTTTGCATTGTAAGGTATGCTCATCTATTATGTCTTTGGCCAAGTAGCCATGTCGTTCAGCAGTGGGATCGGAGGAGGTGATTTGTTTGCTTCAAGCAAACAGAAAGGCATTCCCTTTCTTTGCAGTCTTACTGTAAACCTGCCTGCATGAATATTCTTCCACACCCAGTCACTAATGAGCCACATACTTTATCATTCTAGTCTCTATCGACTCTATTCAGGAGGTGTGTGAGGGGAAGCAATCGGAGATCTTTCAGCGCTATGCTGATGGCAGTTTTGATCCCAACTGCTGCTTCAGCATCTACTATGGAGACCATATGGAATCTCTTGATCTAGTATCTTCCAGTGGAGAGGAAGCACGCACCTGGATCACAGGACTGAAATACCTGATGGCAGGGATCAGCGATGAAGACAGCTTGTCAAAACGTCAGAGGACGAGAGACCAATATCCTTCTATGTTATCTGAAAGAGGGTGTCTCAGCAGTGCAGTTTTAAGTCTCAATAATATTTAATAATATCCCTTGACATTCCATACACTTCCTTAACTCCTATTCAACGTGGTTGAAGCAGACTTTTGATGAGGCAGACAAAAATGGTGATGGAAGTTTGAGTATTAATGAAGTACTGCAGCTAATGCACAAGCTGAATGTGAACCTACCCAGACAAAAAGTCAAACAGATGTTTAAGGTAAGAAATGCAAAAATATTGTTTCTTAAACCATAGAGTCCAAGTGGAGGGTGTGCTTTGAGAAAAGAGGAGGCTGATTGTGGACCTGTGGTAATGTTATAAAAAACTCTTTTCTATGTATACTTAAGAAGAGATTCCAGACTTATGGTTACTCTGTAGCGGAACTACTGTACCTAAAATATCATCAGTCTGCATCCAACCACTGTAGCTTTATTCTGATTCAGGAGTTTGTGCAAGTGTCTTAAGACTATTGCTGTACAGTTGGATATCTCATTGTCATACTGTTGTGTAATGCAGGAGGCTGATACAGATGATAACCAGGGCGTGCTGGGTTTTGATGAATTCTGTGCCTTCTATAAGATGATGTCAACACGGCGTGATTTGTACCTGCTAATGCTTACCTACAGCAACCACAAGGACTACCTAGATACAGATGATCTGAGACGCTTTCTTGAGATTGAGCAAAAGGTAGGACAAACCCAAGAAAAGACTTACAGACTGAGCGTGGATGCCAGAAACCTGAAACATTGATATCCCAACATATCATTTACAAGTGGCCTTTTCCTTCTTTGCTTTCAAGCAAAGAATGAAAGACCCCACAGAGAGGGACCTTTAGACCAAAGCAGATTAAGGCTCCTTGAAATTATAATAATTTTTGGCATCTTATGCTGTAATAACATCATGCAAATAATCTTAAGGCTCATCCATACCTGTACAGAAAAGCTCTGGTAATACTGAGTAAGAATAGTGACAATATTCTATCTGAGTTCAGTTTTAATGTCTCCTAATAAAAAAACTTGGTAAAATGGGAAGATACTGGGTTCTAAATAAAGCTTCTTGTTTCATTTTTAAGCAGGGGAGTTCTTTGTGGGTTTTGTGGTTTGGGTGGATTTGGTTGAGTTTGGAGGGTTTTCTTGTTTCTTTGGATTTTGGGGGGATTTTTTTTTTGTTTTGTTTTGTTTTTACAGTGGCTTTTGAATCTTTCATGATTAAGAGAATTCATTTAAGATGTACTGACTGCTTGCATTTTTTTTTTTTTTTTTTAATATATGTAAGAGAAAAGTCTTATTGCCTAGATATCCTTGGTGTATTCTCTGATGGCTCTTACTGGAGTAGATAAGCTGTACTGGGAAGGGAGAAAGACAAACCAAAGCTCGGTAATTGGGCATCATGATAAGATTTGTAATTAGTGAGATGGTTGTTTCTCTGATATTATCTTTGTTTGCCGTTGGGGATTTGTTGCTACAGGAGAGGGAACTGTAGTCATACATATGAAAAGTGAGCAGCTACTTCTATTTCGCTCAGGAGAGTATGAATGAAAAAATTAGATTTTAATCTTGTGGGCTGGGTCGACTATTTCTTGAATCACTCTGCCCTCACTACCTCTTTTTCCTGTAGGGTCTTTTATTTCGTCACTGAACATGGTCTCTGCAGCTACATTTTCTTACATGTTCTTTTAGAAAAATCGCGTCAATATCTGATGTCTTCCAGTATTCATTAGCCTACTCTAAAGATGCTGTTTGTGGCTTTGCTTTTGACTATGAATGTGTAGCTCATGACAAGGCACTGAATTAATTATGTCCCTTTCTCAATTATCTACTTAGGTACCTTCTCAATTTGTAAAGTGGAAGATTCTGTTTTCTGAAGAGCTGTTGATAGTTCCCCGTGTTTTAAATACATTTTGAGGCTATATGGTAGTACATAGTAGATGTTCTCTTATGGCTTAACACTTCATTACTGGAGTGGATCTTAAAGATTTATTTGTGTTTTCTCTTTGCACCCATCTGAAAGAGGCACAGTAATTTTAGTCTGTCAAACCATCTGATGTGCTATTATACAGGGTCCAGTAGATACTAATAGTAGATAATGGTAAGCATTATATATATATGCTATATATTATATTATATAAGTTGCTCATGTACCTGAGACATACTACTCTTCAGAGACATTAATTCAAAGCTTTGAGCTTTACTCTGCAAATATTGAGGTGCACTTATGCACAGTGCTTAAGGTTGTGTATGCACATTCAGCTAAACGCCAACAAATTATTTCTGTGTTGCAGTAAATGCTCTCTTGTGTCTCTGTACTGAGCAACGGGTCTAGCCTACTTCAGTCACATCAGTAATTTTGTCCATCCGTCAACACTGCACATCAAAGTCATGGGAGCCTGTTCTCTGACAGCTCGTATACATTTTTCCAAAAAGGAAATCAGTCTTGATACATTCTTTATTTTGTGAAAGAAAGTAAAGGTTTTTTCTTTTTGCATGTATGGTACATCCTGCATCATAGATGGAAACCTTTATGGAAGCAAGAATCTTTGGAACCAAGCTACCTCAAAACAAGCAGTTTTACTCCTGCACTTCTATCATAAATACCTCTTGGTCAGGACAAGCTTGGATCTTTCTGGTTCGTGGTAACTTGGCAGTCTAGAAAATGGTAAGATGCAGAGTACCTGGATCATGAGGTCTTCGGCCAGTGGAACAGGAGCCTGCTGTGACCTGATAGCTGACCACATTTTGAGCTGGATTTTGAACTAGATGAAGTCCCTTCCAAGTCCCTTTATAGTCCTATGAGCTCATATCTAGACACATGCAGAAATTTCTGTAGTGANGGCCTTCGGCCAGTGGAACAGGAGCCTGCTGTGACCTGATAGCTGACCACATTTTGAGCTGCATTTTGAACTAGATGAAGTCCCTTTCAAGTCCCTTTATAGTCCTGTGAGCTCATATCTAGACACATGCAGAAATTTCTGTAGTGAGTAAAAAAAAAAAAAAAAAGAGGATGGCAAAGTGCAGTCAGCTAGTGAAACAGCGCATTGGCTTGTTTTTGCCTTTTCCCTCTCACGATCTTTTTTGGAAAGTGCATGCTTGTAGTCATAAATCTACATCAGAGTTTCAAGAGTGGTCTAAGAAATGAATGAATAAAAAAGTCGCCTTTCTCCTGCACTCATCATTTTAAATAAGTGGGATGTGTTTTCATTTCAGTGGTCTATTGATCTTCCTGATGAGAGAGGAAAATGAACATTAGCCACAGGACACAAACTAGCTCATTTAATCACTGACAAGGATAACACATTTCTGCAGGGCTTTGCTTCCATGCCTGGTGCTCTTCTTTCTCATATAATATGCACGGGGAAAGCAAGTGTTCATTTTGTTGGTTTGAAGCTTATCAGCAAAACAGAACTAAACAATGTTGTGGCAGCAATGTTACAGAGATGCAGTTGGGAAGAATGTTAGGTTTCTTTTCTTCCTCTTTTATTCGATTTTAAATTACTACCCAAAAAGGCATTGGTCTTGCAGCAAATATGCTGGTGGTGTAGGTTCTCCTAAGTGATGGTGTCAATTTAATGGTAACCCCTTCTGGCAACAAGGTTTGAATTTTCTTGTGTGCCGTGTGCAGTGTCTGATGGAAAGGTCTTGCTGGACCACTCAGGACAGGAATATTAAATAATAGCAGCAGTAATAATTAAATGAAAAATGAATAATAAATACCAGCAGTATTAAATAATAGTGTTTGCATTGCAATGTTTTTTATAATTCAGTTTTAACAAAGGCATGGTAATTTTTCTTTTAATCCTAACATCTCCAAATAAATATTTTCCTTTCTAACTTAGAATGCAATTGTGAAGTTAGCAGATTTTTCTCAAGGAGCATTCTGAAAGCAGTATCTCCTGACCCTCTGCTACCTTGCTAGTTATAAGTGATTTTTGTGTCTATTGCATAAAATATCACCATTTTGTTATTTTATTCTGAAATAAAAACCTTTTGACAATGCAAATGAGTCCTTTAATCCTACAGTAGAAGAAATCCTCTTGGTTTGTGACAAAACCTGTTCTATTTGGATGCTTTGTGTGCTTAGCAACACTCTAATCAGATTTGACCTACAAAGCACAACTCTGACTGTGTTTTTTTGGCTGTGATCGGGCAGCTGCCAATAGGACAGAATCTTTTCACCGAGCAATTTAGTTCTTATCTGACCTGACACTGATTGGCAGGACTGAGAATCTCACTGGGTAATTGGAAATCCTAGTGTCAGCATGGATAATCTGGATGGTTGCTGAACTGTATACAGAGCTAGGAGAAACTGCATTTGCTAGTTAACAAGTTCTCCACTTAATTTTTGCTGCCTTTATAGATGACCAGTGTGACCAAGGAGCACTGCCTGGAAATCATCAGCAAATTTGAACCGTGCTTGGAGAACAAGAAGGAGGGAGCTTTGGGGATTGATGGTAAGATGACTGGTGTAGCTGTTGAGAGGGATAGCGGAGATTAAATGGTTATGAGAATAACGCATTTGTTTGCATCATATGTAGTTAATCATGTAGTATAAAGAATGATTTTTTCCTCTTTTCTCTTTTTTTGTCATATCTGTAATTTGCTGAAGAACCTAAAGGGAAATTGATATTCTCCAGAAATTTGTTAAGGGTTTTGAAACACTAGCTCTGCAAACCAGATATCACAGATGCTCATTGTGACAAATTGTTGGGATATAGTAGTGTTATTTATTTGTTCATTTTGCTTCACGTGTTCATGAACGTGTTGGTGAATGTATGGATGCATTGTGTTGCTGAACTCCAGGAAGGTTACAGCAACCAAGTAGAGAAAAATGCATCATCTGTTGTATTTTTCATTTGCAGGTTTCACCAGTTACATGCGGAGTCCATCAGGGGACATATTCAACCCAGAACACTACCAAGTGAATCAGGACATGAGTTATCCTTTGAGTCACTATTTCATTACCTCTTCACATAATACCTACCTCACAGGGGATCAACTGATGTCTCAGTCTAGGATGGACATGTATGCATGGGTGTTACAATCTGGCTGTCGTTGTGTAGAAGGTAAAGATCATAGACTCCATAGTTTTGTCTCTCCTCCGTAAAGGAAGAATCATGATTTCTGCAGAAGACGCAGTAATTAGTTAAAGGAAAAAGCCTAGTTAGAATATTGTTTTCACTTCATAAGCAGCAGC
Source organism: Nothocercus julius (assembly GCA_013398735.1). Classification (NCBI taxonomy): domain Eukaryota; kingdom Metazoa; phylum Chordata; class Aves; order Tinamiformes; family Tinamidae; genus Nothocercus; species Nothocercus julius. Next base: position 866,886 of record VZSV01000124.1, on the reverse strand, counting down.
AGAAAAATGGTGCCATATAACAGATACATTTTATTGAATGTGGAAATAAGACATAGTGAGAGTAGTCTTGCTTGTAGAAAGACAAATAGTCGTAAAATTATTTGTAAAGAGGATACTCCTATTCAGTATAATCTGTTGATGTATGTGATTATTTTAAGCATATGGCTACTGATCTGGCAAATAGGAGAGAGTTCCAACTGGGTAGAGCAGGAGAGCTGGTATTTCTGTTAAGGGAAATGAGACCATATGCAAAATATCTGCCACTCACTAATGAGTCTTGCTATGAAATCCCTTCCAAAGTTTAGAATGCCTTTCAGAGGCAGTACCTCTCTGTAGTGTATTGACCATCAAGGTGTTTCCACAATTCCTCCTGTAGTAATAATCATTAGCACTTGTTAAAAGAGATGTTTTCTTGGGACTTTCTCAGTTAATGGGAGCAGTCATCTATTCCCAGCAGAATTTCAAGATCATGAAATTTCTTCAGAGAAAGGACATGAGGAAGTGCAGTGATAGATATGGATGAAGAGTGGGAGTGAACCTGTGTCTGCTGTGTTATTGGATTCCTGAAGGGGACTGTAGGGTCTCAAGGTCTTCTATGTCTTCTATACGGCTACAGATGATAATTGTCTGATGGGTGTCATTGTTCCTATTCTACAGTTGACTGCTGGGATGGGCCAGATGGTGAACCAATTGTCCACCATGGATATACTTTGACTTCCAAAATTCTCTTCAAAGATGTGATTGAAACTATCAACAGATATGCCTTTGTCAAGAATGAGTATGTATTTGGGTTACCACCTTCCTCATGAGTCTCATATAAGCTCTAGGTTATAAACAGTAGTGCTCTCAGTCATACTTGTAAAGGCAGTTATTTGGAAACCTAACCTATTACTGCATAAGTCAATCAGGCATTCAAATTGTAAATTATTTTCTCTGAGGAGAAAGCCTGCAGAAAGAAGTAACAAGGCAGAATTGACTGAGTAGGGGACATTGTCTAGATAGTTTTGTGGCTCCCTTTATCCCATCCGTAAAAAAGAGGAGACTGTAACATGTTTTGACAGTGAATATTTTTAGCAAATATCTGACAGTTCAGGCACTTATCTCTGGATGTGCATGCAGTGATGCCAAGATCATACTTGGATGGTTGCTCCAAAGATAGGTGGCAAGTCAGGCAACAAAAAAAGTGCAAAGAGATGGGACCCCAATTGTGGAAAAAGCAGACTACCCGAGAGAAACAGGGTTTTTCTCTACATGCTCAAAAGATCAAAGAATTATAAAATGAGACATTTTGTAAAGCTGGCAGTACTATCAACCTTTCAAGAGTCAAAATGTTTGTGTTAATCCATCTCCTTTTTAAAAAAATAAACATGAGGGACAGTTCAGGGAGGAGAGATGAAGGCGCTGACTACGTTGTGCTCAAGATGGGCTCGTTAAATTCTGGTGAGAAGTGGACATCAAGACTTGGTAGTGTAGTTGTATGTTCTGGAAAAAAAAAAGCATCAAGTTAGAATGCAGAAATTATCCTGTGGCTGTCAAAAGTGAACTATTCGGATTGGGATGAATAGTGATACATCAGTACTGTCTGCAAACTGATTTATTGAATTCCACTGGATTTCATTAGTAGTGGAGCCTATTATAAGCATGGCTCAGACAATAATAACACTTATCCTCTTCAGTGCTGTAAAAGCTAAACTTGAATTTGATAATACTTGCTTCTATCTCTACTAGGTACCCTGTTATCTTGTCAATTGAGAACCATTGCAGTGTCATTCAGCAGAAGAAGATGGCACAGTATCTAACAGAAATACTGGGAGACAAACTGGATTTGTCTTCAGTGCACAGTGAAGATCCTAACAAGCTCCCTTCACCAGCAAGTCTTAAAGGGAAGATATTGGTTAAGGTAAGAACTTATTTGTTTTTCCTTCTTCCCTCTTTTTTTTTTTTTGAATATTACAAATTCTACTTGTTATAAGAGGACTATGCAGATACAACTGTGTCATGCAACCTAGTGTTTTAGTGGGAAGTTTACTATTGCTTTTGTCATTCACCACCAAGAGTTTTCTTTTCTGGTATGGGCTTTTACTAAAGAAGTTGTCTACAAGCTGTCTACACACCAATATAGTCGCTAAAGCTCCTAATAGCTGTGATAATGCTTTGTTAGAAAAAAGACCTAAGTCTGCCCTCTTGTACCATTCTTCACTCTTTCCCTTGTCATTTTCGGCCTACAAGCACTTAGCTCTTAGAGTCCTTTGTTGGCTCCAATTCTGCTGGGTATAGATGAGATTTTAAGAAATGCTTGAGAAGTTCTGCTTTGAACCCAAGCTTCTGTACATGTATCGGTCTGGCTCTTATTGTAAGTTCTTGGCTTTTTTTATTCACTTAAGTTTTACTCAGAGCTAACCGATTTCTATACTAAATGTTTGATTGTTCTCCCATGAATTAGAAAATGTCATATCTCTCATTTTTTCCCCTTTCATTCTTTCTTGTTCTTTCTTGTTCCTGGTCCAGAATCCTGGATCAGGATCTCTGCACACACTAAACCTTAGTGTTTGCTTATAATGTTATCCTTTCCACTCTTTATAGGAATTACTATTGCTTTTCTCATGTGTAATGCCATTTTTTTTTCTGTCATAGCAAGAGCTGCATTTTAACCTGTCTGTGCAAACATTGCATATTCTAGGGGAAGAAGCTTCCAGCCAATATTAGTGATGATGCAGAAGAAGGTGACGTGTCTGATGAGGACAGTGCTGATGAGATTGACGATGATTGTAAATTAATGAATGGAGATGTAAGTTAAGTGACCATTTGAGTATTACTTTCACCCTTTCAGCCTTTACATGGCATTGGAATGCTTTCCATAAATCCACAATGTATGAGAGAGAGTTCGATTCTGCATATATATCCTTAACTAATTAATTTACTGATTAAATTTCAAGAAAGACTTATTAAAGAGCACAATGGAATAGATGATTTTTTTTTTTTTACCAAACAGATATTGTAAAACATGATATATATTAATCCAGTTCTGTAGGAGGAATCATCTCCATATTGTGTTAGCACATCCTTGGTTTGCAACAGAAGCATGTGTCATATAGCTTTGTCAATGATGAGTCTTGGTTCCTTTCAGCCATTGAACCACCACTTTAATCAGTTTTACTTCCAATGTGTTCAGATAACCTGTTTACATCTTAGATCTAACATTTACTTTAGAGTTTCACATGTCTGCATGTCTTCTATTGAGTCATTGCTTAACAGCATGCAAATGAAATTGCTAGTTTTTTTTGGCATTCTCCAAAGTAGTTACTAAAATCAATTAGAGCAAACCATACAGATAGTCTTTTTTCTTTCTTTGTCTCTTTCTTTCCCATCTATTTTTTGTGCACATAGCATTTTAGTTTGTATTTTAAATTACTAAGACTTTTAATACTAAGAAATTACTAAGACTTTTTTTTGTCACTGCTTTAATGATTCTATTTTGTCTGTAGGCATCTGCTAATAGGAAGAGAGTGGAGAATATGGCAAAGAAAAAACTTGACTCGCTGATAAAGGAATCCAAAATCCGTGACTGTGAAGATCCAAACAATTTTACAGTCACCACTCTGCCTTCATCAGGGAAGGTTGGTCAGAAGTCAGATGTTAAGAAGGTGAACGTATTTTATTGTGCTTTACTTATTTGTAGAGTTGACTGTTGGGTATTTTTGTGTCCATATTTAGCTAGTGCTATTATCTCATAACAATAATGTTTGTTTTTTAAAAGGTAAGTGTCTAAGATTGGATTCCTAAATCTATTTTGAGACTCCCAAATGCAGATAGCTTAGTTTACCTGAGGAATTTGAAGCTGTTAAAGTATTAAGGAAACTGAAGAATGCTCAGCGCTTGCCTTAAAGCAGGATGCTGCAGGATCAGTGTGAATTTAAATAACTACTTTGACAATTTTGGCCAAAAATTTTATTGAATTATGAAAATGTATTTTGAATTATGAAAGTGTAATTTTAATCCATGCTCATCTGTGAGCCACAGTGAAAAGAAATCATTCTGTGGACGACTGGAAGAGACTGCTCTTCTCTTTGTCCTTCTTTTATGGTCTCTTCTGCTGCAACCGTTTTTTTTTTCTTTTTTCTTTTTTTTTTTTTCTTTAATTTACATTTAAGCTCTGTGAGACTTCAACTCAAGGAATCTATGCTTTTGTAATGACTGGTATTGTTTTGCTGCGGATGAATCCTTCAGGTTTTGTGCTTATCCTACCTTTCAGGTCTTTGAAAAAAGTTGATTGTGATGTTGTTTCTTTTTGTTAGAAATGTTGAGTATACAATAATCTGATTTATCACCTAAGCATTACTGTTTCAGAAATACAGTTCCATGGCATATTCTGCAGGAGATAAGTTCATGGTAAGGCTAAAACTCTTTAGTTCTTGACTTCAGTTCTTTTCTCTCCCAATGTGGTTATAATGCTTAAAAGAAATGTTGCTACTGCCAGTGTAACAAACCATGAAGTGTATAATATTGAACTTACTAGTAAAATACTAGAATAGAATACACACTAATTAACCACAGGAATTAGCTATTCTTTGTGTAAACGAAGCCTTTTCATCAGATGAACATCAAGAGTTGGAAATAAAACATTCTTGAGAAAACTCTTTAAGAGTTCTGAGAAACTTGGCTGGTTCTGCAGCCATTCACTGTTCTTTCTGCTTGGTCCCATTAGAGTAAACTTGAAGATGAAGTGGAATCCGGGGAAGACTTCAACACCAGCAAACGGCACAGCCGGTCACTCATGGGCAGCTTTTCTAAACGCAAGGTAAGCCACTCACTAGTGGACACTAACTAGTGTCTCTTGGATACACACTAACTAGAGCACTCTTGGATAGAACTTATTTCTTCAGGGTGCTGGGGGAGGAATGTCATAATTGCATTGTCTGGCAGAGGCTTTCTATCAGACTGCTCACTGATTAAATAGGCAGGAAAACTGGTTAGTTGTGTATAATAGCTTGTATGATTTCACATCAGAGTCTAAATTTATCCAATATCTGTTTGGGAAAAACATTCAAATTAATTTGCATTTGCCATTTAAAATAACTTAAGACTTGTAACATAACTAACCAGAATAACCTTCTTTTATCCTACTTTCTCTGCATAACACAGAACTTGGAGCAGCAGTGACACTGTAGAAAATATCTTTTATGTGAAGATGTACAGTTCCATTATAGAAAGGTTCTGACCTTAGGCTGAACTTTCCTCACAGGCAAGAATATCATTCTGCTGAATTGAAGAGTATTAAAAAAGCTGTCATTTCACATTTTCTGCAAGTAACATACTTCTTGGTATGATGCAGCTGGATTGTTTCTAGCTGCTCAAATGTTGATCAGATGGACAGGATATTAAAAAACAGTTTGTAGTTGTGATATTTCATACTTCAACCAAAGCATTTCAAGTAGGAATACCATTTTTTTGGGTGCCTTATTGGGGCCTTTAAAAGGATCCTACTTTTCTCAGAGCAAGGAACTGGATGTTTTCTCAACATAGGAGAAATTATCTCAAAATAGATACTCAAAATCAATAATGCCCTCAAAATGCTGAAAGTCTTCTTACATACACATTCAATTGTATCAGCAAAATGGAAGTTGTGGACATCTTAACAGCTATGTTGTGCTTCCACAAAGACTTCCTCAAACCAGTATCTTCTGTTGCCTTTCTTACACCATAAAAGTTGGCAGTATCTTTTCTGATTCTTGTTAGATTCTTCTTTTCTGATTTCTTATGAAATTCAACAAAGACAAGTGCAAGGTCCTGCACTTGGGGAAAAATAACCCCAGTCACCAGTACAGGCTGGGGACTGACCTTCTGGAGAGCAGCACTGCAGAGAGGGACCTGGGCGTCATGGTGGGTGACAAGTTGACCATGAGGCAGCAGTGCCCTCGTGGCCAAGAAGGCCAATGGGATCCTGGGGTGCATTAGGAGGAGCGTCTGCAGCAGGTCGAGGGAGGGGATCCTGCCCCTCTACTCAGCCCTGCTGAGGCCACACCTGGAGTGCTGTGTCCAGTTCTGGGCTCCCAGTACAAGAGGGATGTGGAGCTGCTGGAGAGAGTCCAGCGCAGGGCTGCGAGGATGATCAGGGGCCTGGAACATCTGCCCTGTGAGGAAAGGCTGAGAGAGCTGGGCCTGTTCAGCCTGGGGAAGAGAAGGCTGAGAGGAGACCTGATCAGTGTCTATAAGGACCTCAAGGGAGGCAGTGAGGACGATGGGGCAGCCTCTGCTCAGTGGTGGCCGCTGATAGGACTAGAGGAAATGGCCACAAACTGAAACACCAGAAGTTCCACAGGAACTTAAGGAACAATTTCTTGACAGTGAGGGTGACAGAGCACTGGCACAGGCTGCCCAGAGAGGCTGTGCAGTCTCCTGCTCTGGAGATCTTCCCAACCCGCTTGGACACAGTCCTGAGCCACCTGGTCTAGGTGACCCTGCGTGTGCAGGGGGGTTGGACTAGATGATCTCTAGAGGTCCCTTCCAACCTTAAGCATTCTATGATTCTATGATTCTTTCTTTGAAAACCCTTTTACAGAACAAACTCAGAAAAAAAGAAATCCTCAATTTTTATTACAGATAATTTAACTTGAGTTTATTTTTCTTCTCCACTAGTTTATTGCAGGAAAGAGCATGATGTTTTGATACGCATTGTATAAAATGTTTTTATGTCCTTGTGGCACAGAAAAAAGGAAGCAAACTGAAAAAGGCAACAAGTCTGGAGGAGGGTGAAGATGATTTGGACTCTCAAGGAAATATATCCAGGGGCTCAGTACATTACAGCAGGTTTGTAAAACATGATTTAGCGATTTAGCTTTTTTCTAAAGCTTTGTGCCTCGACTGTGAGGCTTCATGTGACATAAAAGTATTAAATCTCTCTGTGGTGGAAGAAAACCTCCTTTTATTTCTTCACCCTGAAGTTTTTTAAATATGAAGGGGGAAGTTTCCCTCTTAGTTAATGAGAAATTGTTTTGTTTTATCTTTCTAGGACAAACCGGCAGAAGAAAACAATGAAACTTTCCCGGGCACTGTCTGACCTGGTGAAGTACACAAAGTCTGTTGGCATTCATGATGTAGAAACTGAAAGTAGGTTGAATTAGAACTCTATGAAAAATAATTGCTATGCAGAGAAACTCAAAAAGAAAAGCTTTTTTTTTTTGTCTCTGACTCCTATCCTGTGAAGGATTTAACAGAAGAGTTGCATACATTTGTTGTACTTGGCTTCATTGTCCCAGCATGACTCCTCCAATAAACATGTTGATTTTGCTATAATGGAAAAAAGGATGATTCCCTCTGTAATAGCATGTATTCCAATAAGAATTGATTATTATAAGTAACTGTGGCTCTATTTTTAAATACTTTATTGAAAATTAAATAACTAAAGAGATGACCCCTAATTTCTTCCTCTCTTCCTTGTAGTCTCTTGCAGCTGGCAGGTTTCGTCTTTCAGTGAAACAAAAGCCCACCAGATACTGCAGCAAAAGCCAGCACAGTATCTACATTTCAACCAGCACCAATTGTCCCGCATCTACCCATCCTCTTACCGTGTTGACTCTAGCAACTACAATCCCCAGCCATTCTGGAATGCTGGCTGTCAGCTTGGTGAGCAAAAAGAAGTCTTGTTTTATTTGTTTTAATTCAGGAGAAGTGTTTAAATAGAAGCTTCAGAATTACCTGTTCTATCATTTCAAAGTTCTCTGTTCATTCAGCTTTACTGACAGTCCTATTTTTTTTTTTCTGTATTGTTACCTACATAGATTTTCTTACAGATATGTTATGCATAAGCAAATATCTGATAAATGGAGATAAAACAAGTTCCTCCTTATCACATGCAGGAAGACTTTAGAGTTGAAAACTCTGCAGAGCTTTTCTCCTAGAAGCTGTGTTGTATGTGATGAAAGGGAAGAGTTTTCCAATATACATGATTTTCCAAGAAAGAAAATTTTAAAAATATCTAGGAGTTCTTCTTTTATGTGGAACATACAAACAAGAATGTCATTAAAATCTGCTATTAGTGTTGTTATTCTTTTTTTTTTTTTTTTTTTCCCTTTAGTTGCATTAAACTACCAGTCAGAGGGGAGAATGCTGCAACTGAACCGGGCAAAGTTTAGTGCCAATGGGAATTGTGGCTATGTCCTCAAACCAAACTGCATGTGTGAAGGTAAGAAAAAGCAGCAAAGAAGTTACATGCATGCTTTTCGCCTGTTTATGGCATGAGAAGAGAAAGCATAGATCCCAATTATAATTTGTAGAAACCTGGACTGCTAATGCTAGAATCAAATAAACTAGAAGGTATCTAATGGTATCCCTGAAATTGCACTTCTATCACATTATATGGCTTCTCATCCCAACAGGTGTCTTTAATCCAAATTCTGAAGACCCACTGCCTGGACAGTTGAAGAAACAGCTGGTTCTACGAATTATCAGTGGTCAACAGCTTCCAAAACCACGAGACTCCATGTTGGGAGACAGAGGAGAGGTACAAAACAATTGATAACTGTTAATTTCTAAATGGTTGGGTTAAATTTGTGCAGTTATTATAGAATATGAATAAATTAGATCATTAAATCTTTAGGTGGTTTTCATCTCTTCTAAGCATCACTGCAGTGGTCTGATTTTCCTCTGATTGTCAATATAACATGCTCATCCTAAATTATGCCTTTTTGATAATTTGACCATATGTTTCTTCTCAACATAATTGTCATTTGCAGAAAGGCTTTTGATCAAAAAACATGGGGAAAAAAATGTACCATATTTTCATTGTAAGGTTTAGCATTAAGCCTCTATTTTGTCTTTGGCACTCTTTTCAATATTTATTACCTTCTCTTTTCCAGATCATAGATCCATTTGTAGAAGTAGAAGTTATAGGCTTACCAGTTGATTGCATCAAAGAACAAACTAGAGTAGTTGATGATAATGGTAAGGTCATGATTTTTTGCTCTTATACAGATATCGGAAATATCCTTATTCAGGAAAGTTTTTGAGGAAGCTTCATTTTAGAAGTTTTGTTCTTTAATAGTCAAATAGATGAAATTTGGCGACTATTAGAAATGTTAATGAGGAAATTGTAATTATAGGATAATCTAGGTCCAACCACCTGCCGAAAGCAGGGCCAACTTTAAGTAAGATTCATTTTTGTTTTTTGTTTTTTTTTTCTCTCAAATTGTTGTGGTATTGTGATTCCTACTGAAAGCTGCAGGAGTACTGGATTTATAAAAAACAATAATCAAACTGCTGGGAAAACTAGAATAAGCACTGCGGTCTAGACTTTCCTTATATAGACAGCCTTTCTGCTTCATGTCTCATGAACGTAATATCTAAAACAAACAAAATATCAATAATATGTCCATATCTTTCATTCCCAGGTTTTAACCCAATGTGGGAGGAAACATTGGTGTTTACAGTGCACATGCCAGAGATCGCATTGATTCGGTTCCTTGTGTGGGATCATGATCCAATTGGGCGAGATTTTATTGGACAGAGAACAATAGCTTTTAGCAGTATGATGCCAGGTAAGACAAAAATTGTGAAATACCAAATTCCTTGTCTAGAACTTCTTCCTGTGGTGAATGAAACCGCAGAAAGTGCGTTACTGGGTGTGCATGTGTCTGCATCAGGGAGTTCTCACAAGAGACTTGGAGCTTGAGCTCCTGAATTCTCTCTCCAGGTCCACTACTGATTGCCATATGACAAAAACTAAATCGATTGACTGTATGGGACTATATTTTTTAAAAGATGCCTAAAATTGTAAAGCAGGATGGCTAAATATAGTGGACTTGAAAGACAACCACGAATAATCTTTCCATGTGTTATTTTATTCTGCTTTTTTTTCCTGTGTTTTTTTTCCCACTGGTTTTTGAAAGTTACTAGTCTTCATTGGAGTTAGAACTATCAGTAGCAGTTTTAACATATGGCAGACATTTACCTATTCTCTATTTTTTACAGACTATTTTCTGTCTATTTCTTATTGTTGTTTTTGGCTTAGTCTCATTTCACTTGCATGTATATTTTTCATTTTCTTTCAAAACAAAGGAAAATAAAATATTTTGTGGTTTGGTGATTACAATTGAAAACAAATAAACAGTCTCAATAGGATAAACTTGGTTGAAGCATCTACAGTACTAGTAATAGCCTATAAATGACCAAGAGAGTCAAGTTTAAGTTGAAGGTTGACAGTCACAATATTGGGCATGAGCAAAATCAGGATAAAATGTGTGTGTTCCTTTATTAAAAAAGAGAAAAGAAGAAATATCAGTTACATTTGTAGCTGCTGTTTTATCTCAAATAAATTGCATATGGCTGGGTGAAGCACAAATCTAGATGCTTAGCATGAGAAGAAGTTGAGAGAAAGCTCATTAATTTCTGTTGCTTACAAAGAGAAAGTCTGTAGATACTCTTTCTATCATTTATTACTCCTTGACAGTTTTGCTTGCTCTATTTTAGGCTACCGACATGTATACCTAGAAGGTATAGAAGAGGCATCCATTTTTGTTCATGTGGCTATTAATGACATTTGTGGTAAGGTGAGTGCCTTCAGTATAAAGTAATGAATTTTGCATGTTTAAATGCACTGGCAGGATTTTGTGTTACATCAGCGAAGCCCAGCAGGTAAGGGTCCAACATAAGCTATTTGTCAAACTAGAATAAACTGCGTTGCTGTGATTGTCGTAGTCTCCTGAGATCTTTCTAAACAGAGGGTTTTTCATTGCAGCATATGCTGATAGATAAAATGAGTTTGCTTGTGTCCAATACATTAAGTGCACCTTCCTGAACAAATGCTTGTACACCTGAGCCTCTCAGTGCTTTCTGCCTGCAAAACTTGTTTGTTCTATGAAAGCCTGGTCTGCCTGTGACTTTTTAAATTTTAATAAAATTCTTAGAGATTATCTGCTTAGGGACTTTTGCTGCTTATCTTCTGAGATTGGTGTGCTTGTTTCACATGGAAGTAAAATGTTATCTGGATGCCATGTCTGACTTGTCCAACTTCAAACTTTTCCTAGGGCCTGGTAAAAATGCGATATCTTTTCTTCCAGTGTGCTGGATTTATTTACTTCTGTGGTATGAATTTCATTGACACTCAGACGGCTAAGTCACTTGGGAATCTGGGAATGAGTTTATAGCCAGGCTCAATGGCAGACTGAACTTTCTGTTATATCAGCATCCTGACAGCAGGAGGCAGCATTCAATAGGCTGGGAATTCTAGTTTTTGTGTGTGGTTAGGGCTTATATTGGGAAAACTAAACAAACATTCAGACAAAAGCATCTTTTTTAACTGCTAGATTTTAATCAAAACGTTTGTAGGCTGGAGCTGAGGTAACTCCCAGGAAAGTCTCATTGTGTACATACAGGAAAATGGACTGTTTATGGAAAGATTGTCGTGTTAGACATTTCAGTTAATGCTTGTCAAAGGAATGAGAGGAAAAGTGGAGCTGAGTTTCTGCCTTTTGGTCTGATGGCAAACCTGAAAGCCTTGAGCAGGTAGAGCAGCTTCTTGGGCTTCCTGGACAGGACTAGGCACTTCTGCCTTGTGATGGCATTTGTGAATCTGTTTGAATTTAGCTCGAAGGAGAAAGAGACTTCTAAAAATTTGGATGAAAGAGAGCTGGTTGATGCTGGTCTGGGTAAAATAGAAAGTAGATGAGCAGTGTTTAATTTCTAACTGCTAGGCCTGTCACAGATTTGCCACTGCTAAGTGCATCCCTGCTCCTTCTGTTGGAATATTAGATTTTCTTGGTATGCTTTGTAAGCAAAGCTGGATGCACACTGAAAGACTTCTGCTGTATCGTGCTGTCTCCTACCTGTCCTTATCCAATAGCTTCCAGTCTACAGTGCTGATCTGGATTTTGAGTGCTCTTTTTGCTTCTCGTGTTCTCAATCTATTATACATCCCTTGTTGCTTCTCACTACCATTGCAGTGTCTCGGTCTTTGCTGATGTTAAGGTGGTGAAGCTGTTCACTATCCTCATTAAAGCAAAAGGATTTGGAAGGGAAGTTTTTATATGGATTTATTTCTTATAATTTTTAATAAATGCATAGATGGTCCTACCTGCAAACACTACAAAAGACATAAGACAAAATATTAAGCAATGCTTTCTCTTCTGGTCCCTCTGGATCACATTCTGCAATTCTTGGTCAGGAGATCTTTTGTGCATGTGGACTTATAATATCAGTGAAGGCTGCACATGAAATACTTTGATACCCTGCAAGGACAAGAATGGCAGAATATGATTCAAATATCCCACAGCGCTCCCAGTTGATTTTAGAGAACAGAGTAAACAGGACAACTTTATTTTTAAATACGAGCTCCTCAATTTCTTGATTACTGGCTTACCTCAGCCAAAAGTGTTGTGTAGGTCTGTGTTAGCGGCCACTGAAGTAGCATACGTTTCAAACATTGTTCAATGATGCTGTGTTTTCTTTGCAAGAACTAAAGAACTGGAACCCTTAATCATGAGCAGAAAAGCAATCATAGATATCAGTTTGAATTTACGCAACCTTTATTAATCCAAATATTCTATCACAAGCATTAAAATTTTACATTTTTTACTGTCCAGTTACTGTCCAGTAACTTGAAATTGCAGTAGTCAAACCTTATTTTTTTTCACTTTAAATTATATTCAGCTGAAATCTCTTTTTTTTTATTGATTGTATTGTTTCCTGAAGACTCTCTTTTTTGTTTCTCTCTTCTGTAGTCTATTCATGTATATGTATATATCTAGATGTGTGTATCTCTGCGATCCTTCCTCACTGTTGTGTCTTACTTGCCTTTTTACTCTGTCTGTTTGTGATTTCAGTGAGCTTCTCTATTTCAAAAAAGCCTACTTTTAGAAGCAGAGCATTTTTAGACGTCCTGAAGGTACCCCCTCCTATCACAGGGAGGCGTAGTGACCACCATATACCTGCATGCCTCTAACTAGTTACTTCATTAGCATCAATGTTTCCTTATTAGCATTTTGAAATATTCAACTCATACATGGACTGTAACATTTGACTCAGTTCTGTCGGGTCTTCAAACAGCGAGAGAGCCCTGCATTTGTGAAGCAGATCCAGGATAAAAGTCTTTTTATGCTTTCCTTTTCTTTCTTCTATGAGTCTCTTGTCTTTTCTCTGATATGCTGTAACTGAAACTACTTCCTCCACCTGAAAAGAACGTGTAACAGTGAACAGTTTGCTAAGTTGCAGGAAAGCCTCTTGTGCCGATTTGTAAGTCTTTAAAGTGTTTGAAATTGTAAAATTGAAAAATGAAGTAGCTTTCATGGTTTGTAAAAACTGGAGAAGATGCTGAAAGCACAAGTTCTGGATCTCCTTCTAACTGGCTCTCTTTCTTAACCTTTTTTGTAAGGTTAACCAAATTTATAGTCAATTTGGGTTCTTGAATCTGTCCACTGATTCAAGCAATAATGGCTAGTTTAACAACGGTGCACCAAATAAACCAGAATACCTGGGGTCCTTCACTGCTCATCTTCCATTCCATCAGTGGTTTTCTTTATTTTTATAATTTTTATTAGGTATTATTTTTGGGTATGTGTGAAAGAGAGAGAGAAAATATATATTTTTCTGTGATTTGCAATTATTTATATTGCATGATTTTATAGTAATAAATCTGTGTACTTGCCAACTTTTCTCAATTGGACCAGGATGTTTACTCCTTTACTCCTTAACAAATGCATAATTTGGTTTTAACGTTTTGAAATGAAAGTGGATCCAGAATGATCCAAGCATTATTCAATAGACTGGCTCTCACAGAATTTTTATTAATATTTAACCTACATTTTCTCTGCCTTTCATTATTTGCACTGTTTCATTAATTAATGGGAAAAATTAATCTCTGCCCTCCTTATCATACCCTGTATATATTTTTAAAGACCGTTTGAGTTCTCTTTTTAGTTACTTTTTGCTCACACTCAATCATGCATGTAGAAAATGAAGCTTCAGTCAATTAGAGCCTGAAATAATATTCTGAATGTTTTCATTGGGCTTCCTATCAGATTGATAAGCTGTCATTCCATATAGCAGATTGCTCTGTACACTTTTCAGTAAAAGTAGCTTTCAACCTGGGCTCACTGTACAGTTCAACTAATTTCTATCCATGAAGTCCTACAATTTAAAAACTGAAATGCATGAGCATGTGGTCAAATATTCAGGGGTGAAAAATAAACCAGTGTAATTTAAATGAGACATTTCTTTTCCATTGCTTGGCACTGCCAGAAGTGTGAACACAGATGTGACATTGCAGGGTAGAGGGTTGAACTGACAGAAGGATGCCAAGGAGCGCTGATGTTGATCAGATTTATCATGGATTTCTTGCAGAGTATTTCAACCATGGGGTTGTATACATTGCAGAATATTTTCATTCATTCATTATGCTCCAGATAGGGAAGAGAGCTACAACTACTAACGAGAGTTTGATCTAATTGGGAACATAAAGGGAATGAAGGAGGAGAAGCAAATCAGAAGAGGAGCCCTGTTTCTCTGCTTTATGAGACATATATATATGAGGCTCTACACTCAGAGTAAAACCAGCCTACTTTTCATTATGCGACAGCTTATTGCTTCAAAAGTTGGCCAGTACACGTGGAATGCTTACAGGAATGCTGAAACTCACTTTCACTGAAATGTTAAACAGCTGTAGGATGGTGGGAAACTCATGTCATAATTCTGTGCATTTAATACTTCAGTAAGTATATACTCACAAAGTATATACTTCAGTACTTAAAGTACAGTATTATCATCTGGATTAACTTTGCTTGTTTATAATGTGTTTCTTCAGTGATGAAAACATAGATGACCTACTTTGGATAAGTGTTGGAAGTGCTGAAGTGTAGGAAATAATCAAAATATAATCACACAGGTAGCAATAGAAGTGTTCAGAGACCATTTGCTATGTATCCAATTAAATTGATATTCACGATAGCATTCATTCTATTCCTAAAGAATGTAAAGCTCCATTTGAACATCACATTTATTATCTGTATTGCTTAAGTCAGGAATATTTTTTAGCTTAAAAGGCCATTGTCATTAAAAATTCATGATGCATGACAGGTAAAATGAAACAGATTTTAAAAGAGCTTTTCTAAATTGCCTCCATTTCTATAGGCTGGAGTATTTTGGTGAGGGAAGAGGACACAGGTGTTTCAGTTTCTTTCCCTCATTTACCTTGAACATTGTTTTTACTCCAGAGCTGGGCCCTTCGGTGTATGGTACATCTTTCTTGTGCATAGTCAGAGTGCTAGTCATTATCTCCAGTGTAAGAGACAGGAAAGAATGAATTTGGTGGCATCTGATGCCGATCTCTGCACAATTATAACTTCCTGCACAAGCCAGAAAATTCAGCTCAATGTTTCTAATTAATTTAATTCTTAAGCTATTCTAAATGGCTCAATTTTCATTTGTCTTGGGTCTCTGAAACTGCTGGTGGTTTATTTTTTTGAAGACACATATTGACCATTTAAGATAACACTGAGTTGCAGTATCTGTAGCATTATTTGTATTGTGATTTATTGTGATGTGATTTAAAGGCATAAATCTCATTCAAATTTCCTTCATGTTTCCTGGAATGTGAGTTTACAATAGCTGGGTTGCAACAATTCCTCTGCAGCCATTCTTAGGGATCGTTTACACCAAAAACTTTAAGTGAGAGTGCTTTAAGTGCCTAGATTAGAAAGTTTGTCTCTGTAATCTACCCATGCAGCCATTGGCAATCAGACTTTTAATCCCTTTTAAATCCCTTCTGACTTTTAATCCCTTTTAAATATTCCAAATTACCCTCTGGAGAAGTGTTCTTCTAGCTGAGTACTTTTGAAGTCCAGCAGACTTACCCCTTAACAGGGTTTCTGGGGCTGGTTTATATATTGTGACTGTTACATAAATGTTCACTTTCTAGAGATTTGCTTCAGTATTTTTTTATGCTCACTTCCAAGTGGCTTACATTCTTTAAAGAAAAGACAAGTTTTCAACAAATCTGTAAGTCTCACTTCTCCTTGCATTCCAGTAGTGAGTTGATTTTTTGTGCTTCCTCTGGGTTCTGCTGTGTATCCATAGGAAGAAACTTTTGGAGCAGGATTGTGCCCATATCTACTGTCCCATACCTCACAGGGCTTTGTGTCTTCCAAAAATAAAATAAAGAGACTGTATCGCTAAAAAGAACTTACGTGAACTGTAGTTGTAAGAGTCTGAAATCTGTGACATTCTGAATATCCCAAGCTTTGTCACTTTTAGCACACTGAAAAATTCTTCATCTTTCAGAAATAGATCCTTATAGGTGAAATATTTCGCTTTTTATTTTTACAATATCTAATGCTTGTGTTTTATTTGTAAGTAGTTATGTGCTAGTAAGAAAAGGGTGACAAATACAGGAACAAGCCTGCGGGGAAATTTTATCTAAAATTGTAATTCGGGAGGGGGGAAAAAAGTGTGATATTTTGCAGAACTGTTTTTTTTTTTTTTTTTCCTTTTTTAAATCTGTGTCCTGTTTTCAGTTTAGTTCCCATTCTGAAGGTAGGAATATGGCAGGAGACCCTGTGTGCATGCATGTGTGTACATATTGCTTGAAGGAAGAGGCTTGCATTTTATATTAACTTTTTTTTGTTTTAATTATTTCCAGGTCAAACAAACATTGGGTCTAAAAGGTCTGTTTCTCAGAAATCCAAAACAGGCATCTCTGGACAGTCATGCTGCTGGTCAGCTCCATCGCAAACATTCCTTTAGTGGCCACATCTTGAGACGCACAGCGAGTGCACCTACCAAAACCCAGAAGAAAAACAAGAAAGGGTTTCCAGAAATTGCTTTTGACACCAAAGATAACAGCTCTGAAGGGGCCAGCGAAGACCATGAAGTGGAAGACACTTCTCAGCCTCGCTTTGAGCAAATGCCCGAAAGTGCTTGTCTGTCACCAGCTCCCAGAGATGGTGCCAATGGAGAGGTACATGGCAAAGGGTTGAAAGGTAAGACCCATCCTTCTGGCAAAGGTAAAAGCCAAGGTTGTGTTCAAGGGGGTCCTGCTTTCAGTGAACCCCTACGGAGGTCAAACAGGGTCCGTCTTCAGGAACAGCAGAGTGAGAAGCACAGTATCTTTGCACGCTGCGCCATCAACGGCTCTGGTAGGATTGGAGTAGCCACTAATTGCATGAAATGCATGATTGGGTCCAAAGAAAGCCCAGATCTAGAATGCAAATGGAGTGACCAGCCTACCAGGCCTCTTGCTAAAGATATGCCTCACCATGATCAGTATAGCAGTATAACTGGAGAAGAGAGGTTAGAACTAAAAACCTGGGGTATTAAAGATCAGCCAAGGCCACGATCAGATTTGCAGTCTTGCAGCAGCTCTGGAACTGCCGGTGACCCAATAAGGGGCAGCCAGTCTTTGGTGACCTCAGGGAAGAAAATTGCTGAATCCAAATGTCATGGAATGAAGGCTCATTCCCGGCATCGCTGGCAGTGCCAATCAGGTGGCAAGTATGGCAGCACTGTGAACTTGGTTGCAGCCACCAGTGGCTCCATATCCTCCAATTCCAGCAGTCTAGAAAGCCTTGGAAGCCCAGAATTCCCCAAGCGCTGGCCTGAAACTTCTCGAAGGCAAGTGGGCACCCTACAGCGGGAAATGAATGCCTTGTTCGTTCAAAAATTGGAGGAAATTCGAAGTAAATCCCCTATATTCTTTACTGGTAAGAACAGCCTTTCTTCACCCTTATCCACCTTAGATTGCATCATTGCCCTGCCTTCTGCATGTCCTCTCTCCTTAGAAGCTTTTGTGTATTGTTTTGGTATCAAGAGCTCTTTTATTTTTATTGTTTTTTTTTTCTCCTGGCAATGAAAGAGAAACATTTGTGTATAAATATATTTTTTTAGATGTGTCTAGTTTAGATCAGTGCTTTCCATGCCTAGTCAACCATCTCCAGTAGTAAAACTGTCAATAGTCCATGAATGTTTGGATTGTTTGTTGAAATTTTTTTGTTTCCTTGCCTTTATTTTTTTTATTTTTATTTTTTTCAGTGAATGTGGTATGATACTAAGTAAATTTAAGATCCAAACCAGAACATTAAGGAGAATGTGAGAAAAACATTAACAAGCAGCATTGTTTTATCAATCTTTTTATTTCATTGAGGTATAAACACAACAGAGCTGAAATTGTTCAGACCAGTCCATTCATCAGAGAACTTGCCATTCAGTGTTAAGATACGGACATTACTCAGGAAATACTCGATGGAATTCTCTGGTCTGGCTTATTCAAGAGAACAATCAAGTGTTTCTGAAGTACTTTGGTGCTTCTGAAGATGTAATCCCTGTTTTAGTAGTTGATTTGGACTGAAATACAGAAATTTAAAACATTCTACTTAACTGAATTGATTTGATCTTACTGGGTGTCCGCAAATTTTTTTAACATCCTTTCCCAAGATGTGCTTAGAGCTTTCAAGAAAACACCAGGGTAAGGAAGGGGAAGAGAAGGAAGAATTCTGCCAATTCCCATGGCTTGAAATTAATCCAAAGCAGCAGAAGCCTTCCTGCACTTAGATTATTGGCATTAGGCTTTTCATAAGCTCTGAGTATTGTGACATATGGAGCCCTTTCCCATTATTAGTGCCAGGTCCCCTGCCAGCTCTCTAAGTCACTAAATAAATATTGTGATATGCTTGAAATTTGATTAAATCCATCTGACTTCTCAAGCATGGAATCGACAATCCTTAAAAACAGGGAAGCAATCCCCTGGACTGGATACTGATGATCCCAGTGACAAACACTGTTTTTGCAAAAACAGTGTGTTTTCCCCCAACCCTGCTATTTTTGTGCTTTAGGCCAAGACACCAAGGAAACCAATAATGTTAGCCTGATGTATTTCATAATTAATGTTGCGTTGAAATAAAGTGCCAGAATGATGAGATGGGAAACTATAGCCTCTAGTTTGCCCCTTTAATGGCAACATCATTGCAGCTTCCAGTATTTTGCCTTGTAAGTCTTACTGATGACCTCGTCTGGATGGGGTCAAGGAGATTTCATTAGTCTGATCAGCTCTGGGCTCCTCCAGGTATTCATAGAGGTATTGAAAAGGCTGCTAAGGTGTGCACAGTGATCTTTGCTGCTGTACGCACATACCTTCAGCAGGCAAGATGCATTCTTCCCTTTTAACACTCCCCCTAGTGTAATATAGGCCACTAAATAGCTGTCTCCTTTCACAGGCTTCCTGTCAGTAGGCTAGATTTGAAATACTGGTGGTGAAAGGCAAGGCCGAGTAGGCTTTCAGCATACTTTTGTAACGTAGAAAAAGGTCCATTGCATTAGAAAAGGTATGAGAAGAGGAAGGCAGCTTCCTTCCCCCAGTCCTCTGGAGTACATTGCTTCTCTGTTATTACAACTGGGTGGTTATGGAAGCAGGGAGTCACCTGGGAAACAAACCAAAAAGACAACCGATGGATATTTGGTTCTGAAGAGGTACAGTCAGTGGAAGGCTGATCATTAATTTCAGGGAAGGAAGAATTTTACTTGAGAAGACAGGAGCTAAAAAAAGAGGAAGTGATGCTATTTTGGATACTTAATCCTTTTACTAGCCACTAAGACCGATTCTGATCTGTCCATCTGGGTAAAGCTTTTGCTTTCATGAAGTAATTTACCAGACCGGTCTTACTGTGGTTGTTAGTCCTCTAGGTCCATATGGGCCATCTGTTTCTGTAATGGGCATCTCTTCAAGGGAAGCAGATATATTTATGCTTGATATGACTTATGAGTGTGCCATCTCTCTTGTGGGATGTCTGATTTGTCTCATTTGAGTGGTACAGTTTTATTTATGCTGCCATATTGCATTGTGAACTGCAGTGATGTTCGATATATTTTGGACAACTTATTTGTGGGCAGTTTGAATTGTAGATTTTATACCAATTTCTATGTGGCAGATGGAGGAAAAAAACACTGATATTTTTCAAGCTTATGTTATGAAAAATCATTGAAAATTAGCAAAAAAAATCTTTTATTTTTCTAATTCTATGGCAAAATTAACACACTTAATATGAATCCTTTTCTGGATTCCACTGAGTGCACTGTTTGATTAAATAAATATATAAATTCCTAGGATCCTACAAGAAATATGTGGCTATTCCTCTCTGTTTCCCTTCCCACTCTCCCCATTAATTTATCCTGTTACCTGCGCCTGCCTTCCCTATACTAACTGGAATTTTTCCTCTGTTCTGTCCTATTATTCTACATGCACCCTCTCTCTCTCTCTAGTTAAGAACTGAAAGGACAAGCGAGTAAAAGGTAACTGTCTCCTGAGTGTCACTGATTCAAGCACTTTGTTGCCTGTATGCCTTTTTGTTTGTTTACTTCCAGACTTATTAATTATCTGCTCCTATATTCTTGAGGCCGTTGTCCAGTTTCTTTGTGATGCTTTGCTAGTTCTTGAAGCATGTTTGCATTGTGGTTTAGAGGTGCGAAAAGTGATCCTTTTGGCATGACTGCTTTGTGTCTTAGGGTACATGGTATAAATACTGCAGCTGGAGCGTCCTTCTAGCAGCTCTGCTGACTCTTCAGGAAGATATTGCCAGCCTGGTATTCATGGAGTGTGCATCCCTGTACAGTTTTTGAAAGATAAATACCTAATTTTTAGCAAAATAAGGTTACTCTATTAAAGTTTTTAAAAGGCACATTGACTACTGCATATTGTAGACATACAAATCATTTTACTTGCCATCCATTTCAGAGGTCTTTGCTGCTGCTGCTGCTTTTCTGTGTAACTCATAATTGGAATTACATGTATTGGTTGAGCAGTGATTATACATGAGCATGCTCTGACATGCTGCCATTTCTGGGAGATGGAGGGGCTAAAGCAGTTCATGTAGTGCTGGACAGTGCATGAAGACAAGTTCTGAGAAGGGGTACAAGGACACTAAGAAACTCACTGGTACCATTCTTGGAATATGGGCAATCAAGAAAACACATTGCTAATAAGCATAGACTGAGATTTTTCAAAAGCAGCTTGGCTGTTGGATAGCTCAAACTGAATGAGCAGAGTTTTTTACTGCCTTTATTGGCATTTGAAATCATAAAAATTACTTAAAGAAAACATGACTGATATTTCCATGGCTACTTTACAAACAGAAAGATACTATGTAAAGAATAAATCTGTTTTTGTTAAAAATGTTTAACCTTGTATCTCTCTCTCTCTCGTTTGTTTCTTTTTCCTGTCTCCTTTGTGTCTCCTTATTAGGTATCTGCCAGTTCTCAATACAGAAGTCAGTCACTTCTTTATGCAGCCTAGAAACTATCACTGAAGAGCCCAGTACTGCCAATGAAAACCAACACGCCAGCGTTGTCTTCCCTCTACCCATGGCCCCATACAGTGATTCCGAAGAAGGGTCTGTATCTGATCGTTCCACTGAATCTCAGTCAGAAGGAAGTAGCACATCCAATCCCTTGGAAGAACCTCTGCATTCTAAAGAACCAAGAACGAACGTGGCTGCAGAAGACCAAGTGCAGGTAACCGCAGCAGCAGCCAACACAAGTGTATTAGTCCAAGAGGATGAAAGGAAAAATGTGGCAGGATGTGTCAAAGAAGAAAACGGTGGGACACAGGCAAATGGTAACGCTGAAGATCAGCTGAGTTTAGCAGTGCATCCTCAGCAAGCTTGGCTGGTTGTGGCAGTGGGCAAGACAGCTGACCAAGCTTCTGAGAGCTGCCAGAGGCAAAATGACCAACGAGGTCACGTATTAACAGACCTGAAAATCAGCACTGAATCCAAAGGCCAAAAGCTTGGTGCAGCAGCTGTCCCTCTGCAGCATAACAATGTGATTAACAGCACACAGCTAGTTTTGCCTCCTGGTGCTTTCGAGAGAGCCCAAGCTGCACAGACTCCAGCTGTTTCTGTTTCTCAAACCAGCTCTTATTTGTTCACAAGGAAGTCAAAGAGTGCGGGTCACAAGATGTCAGACTCCTCAGCCTTAATAAAAAATCCAAGTAGCCAGTCTCCAGCAGCAGAAGTGTATTTTGATGCTACTGTTAATGACCAGATCTGGAGCAAGCTAGATTGCAGCAATCACCGTGACAGCATGTCTTCCTCTTCCAGCATGTCCTCCAATGACACTGTGATAGATCTCTCTCTTCCCAATCTAGCTCGTAAAAGCCTTCCAGATCTTGGCATCCATCATGAAAATTTTGAGTCCCTTGCTGTTAGAAAGGGTATGCGCCCACGATCCACTACAACATCAGGCAATGAGATGCCAGTGGTGAGCAAGAGCAAGTCCAATCCTAATCTGAGGTCTGGTCAGCTGCCAGAAGATGAATTGTGCCCTCGACCTCTTGTCAGAAGCTCTCAAGATGCGTTCTCATCCATCCCTAGAAGACATACCTGGAGCAGGCTCTACATGGAAAGTCTCAGACAATCTTCTCTCAAATCCAAAGCACAAGATAAGGTTGGGAATAGTCAGGCAAAATCCAAAAGTCTTGGAGACCTTACCTCTGATGATATTGTGTGCACATTTGAAAGCAAATACCGGAGCATCAGCAAGAGTTTTGTCACACGATCCATGTGGGAGCAGCGCCGCTCCTCCAGTCTGAGACCGTCCGTCAAATCTCAGGATGAGCTGACCGAACAGCTAAAGAAGCTGACAGCCTTTCAGCAGGAAAATGATATCATGTCGCCTACTAGTCTTGATCCAACTGAATCTGAAGAGGAAGGGGAGAGCTTGGGACTCCTTCGCAGGTCTTCATCTCGGAGTCAAAGCAGGGTACGGTACATTGCCAACAGGGCCAAGCAAGCTCAGGAGAGGCAGCGGTTGCAAAGCCTTGGCCAGCTCAGTGGGAGCCCCATTGAGGAGAGAGGAAATCCAGAGGGAGCCTGCAGTGTTGTAAAAGCAGTTTGTATGGACGTCACATCTCCTACTGTGTTTACATCCCAGCCTAAGAGCGAGACTGATTATAACCCTGACACAGAAGTCTTTTTTATGCTGAAATTGTAATTCTGGGAAGCGCTGAATAAGGTGATGTTTACATTCCTGTCAAGAAAAAATGTAGTGACCTAAGAGGCATAGGATGTCCTCCTATGGCATAATTCTTCCTGGTCCTCCCTTGATGGTAAAGGTACTTAAGATCATGACTTGAAAAGAATCGACGAATGTTTTACAATTGTCAACAATCTGTGGAGGTAGAACAAACAAGCAAAATCAAAAGCTTGTGTTTTTACAAGCTTGATGACCTGCATCTTTTTTATTAGTATTATTACATTTTTTCCAGCCTCCAATCTAGCCTCTTTCATCTGTGACCACTGCTTTGCACTTGCAATTTACGCTGTGCAAAACACACAGTCTTTACTAATTTCAGTGATTGATTCCCATAGTAGGTAAACATCTTTATGATGTTAATAACAACATAACAACTAAGGTAAATTTTGCTATAGAAATTATGTCTCCTGATCTTTTTTTTTTTTTAAAGAATGTGAGGCATCTGAGAGCATCCTGTTTGGAGACAGCCAAAATTGCAGTATAATTGTTTCCTGAATTAGTAATATATAGAAGAAAGTAAATTCCATCTTCTATCGTGGACCTTTTTTTTTTTTTTTTAACTGCAAATCCCTTACTTTTTCAAGAAGAAAGCTCTCACCGTGTTCTAAAACCATGATTTTTTTTAAAAAATAAGTTTGTTTATATTTATAAATATACATATATATATGTGTGTGTATGCATGTATATATGTCTGCCCTTATATATGCACATACAAGCACTTAAAATGAACTGTGACTGTTCCTTGTTTCAAAATCTAATCTGTGGTAAGGAGCCAAGAGAGAAAAGGGAATTAATAAATCAGGAAATATCTTCCAACTTCAGCTCCAAAATGGCTAATAGGTGTGCTAGTCTTTCCTTTGAAACAGAACCACCTATTCGTTATGCTATTTAAACAATGCTGCTGTACATAGCACCTTTTGGATGAATTGTACTTTTTCTGTATTGCACTGCCATACAAAATTTTCAATTGTATGTTTAAAAAAAAAAAGATATATTTAAATTTTTTAGATGAACGTATTTAGAATTAAGTGTCGACCTAGAGAAAATATTTGTTTTTCCTCCCCATTTTTCACCTTTTTATTTTTGGTTTCCCCCACTTCCAGAATTATTATGTCATTTATTATAGATGCACATTTTATCAATGATGGAGAAGAATGTTTACTATGATGCATTTTAAAGAGAAACAGAGGTTTAACTTTATTTTCAGATGCATAGACTCCCTTCTAAGAGGATATTTTGCTTTTGTTTTTAATAATTCTTCTGTGTATAGTGCAAAACCTATAAATCTGTTGTAACACCACCTGACAGTTAAAATAAACATATTTAACCTTCCAACTGTTG
Organism: Nothocercus julius; assembly: GCA_013398735.1. Classification (NCBI taxonomy): domain Eukaryota; kingdom Metazoa; phylum Chordata; class Aves; order Tinamiformes; family Tinamidae; genus Nothocercus; species Nothocercus julius. The sequence goes on along the minus strand of VZSV01000124.1, from coordinate 842,541 downwards.
ACTATTTAGCTGTAATGCATCACTTTTTTCATGCTGTCTAGAAGTTGGTGGTATGCAAACATGGTAAATTCTATCCTTTCTTGCTTTAAAATTTCCTTAGTGGGTAGTATTTTGCCTTTTTTTTTTCAGCATAGTAGCCATTTCAGATCCTTCTGAAATTTTTCTGTCAAAACGCAGGTAGGGACTGACATCCTGCTGTCACAGCACATAAATAGTTTGAAGTGGTGTCTTGTTTGTTAGGGCCAGTGACAACTCTGGATGAAAATTCTTGGGATATCTATATAACTAGAAGCAGAACAGATGCTCATTCTGTTACAAGCAAAGCAGCGAATATTGTAGAGAAGATGACAAAGCTACACTTTTCCAAATAGGACAGCCCTACTTCATGACTGAGGTTGTTTAAAGACTTGCTGAAAATACTGCAGCAAAAATTTGCTTTTGATTGGACTCCTCCAAAAATAATATTTCTTCTTTTCCTGTCCCAGCAAAGTGCGCAGGGAATGTGTATGTTACTCAGTGCGCCCCTCAGTCTCCCCAGAAAGCTGATTTACGTGAGTCTGATCCTGGCTTTAATCTCCACTGCTTATTTTCATAATTTTGATGAGGGGCTGTTGAGATATGTGAAAAAGAAAAGTGTGTAACATGCACTGAAGGATCCCTACAACATTTTTTGAATCTCTGAAGAGAAAATAGATAGATGAGCAAAGTAGAATGTGTGATTTGCCAAGATCACTCTTGCATTCTCTCTAGCACATAAAATTTGATTAACATTCTCTAGACATGAGGTCAGTCTTTAGCATTTTAGCTCTGGGCAGCAGGATGTTGCAGCTTTTTTTATCCCTAAAGCTAGAAAGCACACACAACTTGATAGTTTTATAGAAACTTACTTCAGGGTGTAAAAAAGCTGATAATTTTAGTGTGCATTCAGTGAGTAAAAGGGCTGAAAATGTTCAAAAGGCCTATTTGTCTCTTTTGAAAAGACTGAGTTTCATAAACAGGTAAGTTTTCAATGATTTAGCAGTACTCATTAAATGAGTACTCCCAGAGAAAACTGCAACTCCCAGAGAAAAGCATCACACATTTTTGAAAAATAGTGTGTGGTTTAAATATGATACATGTGAATTTTGTCCTGCTTACAAGTTAAAGAAACTGCCTTGTCAACGTGTTTTGTTTCACCATGTAAGACCGTTAGTGATGTGTCTGCTCATCTGAATGGAACTTATTTTATGGTACCTTCCCTGTCAGATAGAAGTAGTTTAATAAGCATTTCTGCTCTTCATTCATCCCGTCTTGCTGGGGGAATTGGGACATTGCTTATTCAGATGTGACCAGCATATGCAGGGTGTTGTCTAAAAAGGTAAGGAAAGCAATGAAGATTATAAGTAACAAAAGTTGTAATCAAGGCAGCCCAATTTTCATTTTATAACTGTTTCTTTACTCTTACTCTTTGGAAGATCTTCTGTATCATCTGTACACTGATAGCCAAGGTGAAACACCAGATTCCCTCCACCCCAACTGAAATTGTGGGTGGGTACAACAGACATGTAAATTGAGGCTAAAAGGCCTGAGGGGCAGGGCATGCTAACTGCAGTACCTTTCACAAGCACTGACCTAGCAGTGGTCAGGATCTCCTACAGCAAAATAAGATCTCCACATCTGCAGAAAACATGGCACAAACACAGCTATAGCAGGAGTTCAAAGAAAGGAGTAAGAAGGGCGGTTGAAATCATCATTCTTCCAAAAAAGGTCAGTAATTTAGTTAAAAATTACTGAGGTATTTAAGTGTTCTTTTACTCTGAAGTAAGTCATTCTGATTCAGATATCACAGTCATTCTAGGGCATTGTTTTTCTTCAAAAAATCCCCCAAACCTTAAACAAAGTTATCTTTGCAACTATGTTTTTAATGTTTTCTGTTCTAAGGCATGAACCACCACAAATGAAACTGCTGAAAGAGGGTATCAAGAGAAAGGCAGCACAGGTATTAAGGTTCTATAAACTCATGACACCACTTCTTTGACTATACTTCATTCAAAGCTTTATGCAATAATTCAGTGAAAACTGCATAACAAGCATAGATTGCAAATACCTTCTCTTGTCTTGAATTCTTCCTGTGAGGACTCAGACTTCTGTTCCATCTGTTTTTTCAGTTTGTTAAACTGTAAGATTAGGAGATTAAGATTTCCAATGTACACATGGGATTACTAAGGGTTTATGGTCTATCTTCCTTCCACTTAAGAACAGTGATGCTGCCTGTTTCTATCTTTAAAAACTCTTTTGCCACTGGTGAGATACTTTCAGCTGCCTATAGTCAAACTTAGTACTTGATTAGCCCTCATTAGCTGCTAACTGTGAATAATCATTTACTTAGTGTATATCTTATTAAAACCTAGAAAATCTTCATGAAAAACAGCTGGAAACATCAGCTGATCAGATTTTTTTTTTTTTTTTTAACTAACCTGCCCTCCATGCAATCCTTTACCAGAACTTCTACAATATTACTATCCTATAAGAATGAGGAAAAACAACTCACATTCAAACTACTTATGATAGCACCTAGAAATGAATCTGAACAAATGCAAATATGTTTGAGAGGAAGAACTTTAGTGTCTTGTCATCATTTATATTGCCAGAATGATTTACAGCATGCTCTGAAGTGCATTAAACATGATCTAAGGACCCCCAAATTGCAGCAAGCTTTGAGTTAAGTCTTTGAACTCTGTTAGGGCAGGTATCGCCACATGCAGTCTCTCCTAAGCATCTTATATTGAAATATGAGCAATTTTTGACTCTGCAGAAGACAAGCGGTGTTAATGTTTAATAGTGATTTACCCAGCAGCAGATATAGGAAAAGCTTTGGGAAGAAGATGGAGCTGTTCAAGATGCCAGGGTATCCTCACCTTGAACTGCGTTTCTAATCAAGAGGGGAGGGAAGCTCTGCTCCTTTTTTAGGGGCGTCTTCTGTGTTCCCTGCAGGGTGGTCTGTGATAGTTTGCTCCGTGCTGAGTTCCTCTGAAGGCACCGCTCTGCTATTACAGTGCCTTAATATCTACGTTTATAGATGACCTGACCTGAATCAGCCAACTCTCAGGGTTGTCCTTCAGCTTACTTTTGAAGTGAAACTTTTAAATGCAGGGGAAATGGGGATGAAATTTTCGCTTGTTTCTGTGCCTATATAAAGAGATCTGTACAAGCTAGACTAGGCATTTAATGGTTTGCCTTGAAGCTCAGGCCTTCTTTCAGCTCCCTAAGCTCCCTGGAATGATTTTGTGAATTTGAGCTGATATTTCATTAACACATGCTGGTTCTTTGGATTTTATGTGTGTGTCCCCCAGCCATCTCCTGAGATGATGACAGAGCAGAGAAAGCCTTTTCCTTAAGTACCTTACAGGATCAAGAGAGAGGGGTGCAGGCAGGTAAGACACGGTGCTATAGGAAGGGGACTTTTATAAAGCCACGCAGCAGGTCATTAATAGAATTCAGTTTTTCTGCGTCTCAATGTAGTAGTATTCAGCTGCTGAACAAAGTTGCTTCCATACGTTGCCTTCTGTCTGGGAGTGCTCTCCTCCTCCCTCCAAACCCGGGGTGCCCTAGAGAGGGCAGTGCCGGAGCCCCTTGGCCCAGCCCCTCCCTCTCTTGCATCTTTATAGCGGTGTGAGTGAATCCCTGCGAACACTCGCTCTTCCAGCATTTGCATTTGCCTGTTCTCCAGTTCCTTCTGCTGGTCCCCAGTCCAAACTAGGAGAGGCTGAAGGAGTTGCTGTAAGTGAGATGCTCCCTTGAATTGTTGCTGCTCTTGTTCTAGCTGATCAGGACTAAGCAAGCTGTCTCCTTCCTGACTGAAGGCTGTTCTTTTCCACTGCCTTGTTTGATACTGATGCTTCATTCAGCCAGGGATGCAGAAAAACAGTTGAGGAGTGGTATTGACAGTTTAGGTTGGTGGGTTTTTGTTTGTTTTGATTTTTTTAATCCTTAGGGGTTTTCTTGCTGCAAAGCCAACATGAGAAATTTTCCTAGTACTTGCTCAGGGAGGTGATGAATGGGGCTTGCAATGGTTAATGTAAGCAGTAGCTACGGAGCTCTGCACCCACTGTGAGGCACTGCTCCTCACCCCGCTGTTATCTCTTCAACTGATTCTGTTTATCTTTACATGATGCTAATACTGCATTACAGTTAGGGAAGTGTACTTGTCTTTGCAAAATTTCTTTTTTTCCCCACATAATAAGATGTACCTGTTCTTGACAATCAGCCAACTAGTGTGTTTAAAAAAAAAAAACCAAAAACAAAACAAACAAACAAACAAAAAACCCTCTATTTTTCAGGATAATGCAAACACTTTATTACCAGCTGATTTTCAGTCTCTCTCTCTCTCTCTCTCTCTCTCTCTCTCTTTTTTTTTTTTTCCCCCAGGGAAGGTCACTGGAAATAAAATATTTTATTGTGTATGCTTAATTTTAAGGACAAAAATAGCAGTAATATTCAGGTTGTCTGTCAGAGAATAAGCAGTTCCTGGGCGATTCAATCTGATGATTACTGATACTTTTATGTGCACTGGTAGCTGCTCTAGCTGATCAGTTCATGCGCTCTTCTGGCAGCAGTAACAGTAGCTACCAGTCAGTCTGTGTTCTACACTGGGGGCTGATCTAACGGATCACTGCGACTCTTGAGTGAAGCCAAAAACACCTGAGCTTCAGCAGCAGCTCCTGTATGAACTTCTTTCATCTGGTGCCTGCACAGTGTGTGCATGCAGCACCTGAGGTGGCCTTGCCTCTCCTTTCCGGAGAGACAACTGGAAGAGAAAAGTCCCCTTTAGAGGTTTGTGGTGTCCTTTTGGTGCCCAGACCTCTTCCTTGGTATTTGTTATGCCTGGTCTCATGAGTGACTGTGCTTTCACCTGTCGACCTTTGTTTGAATTGGGGTTGTCCAGAGTGAATGCGGAATATCCCAGGCATCCTGACAACTTACCCAGCACAAATGAACCATAAAACCGGCTTTAACTCCCTGCCTTTCATCCCTAGCAGGAAGTTCCTTCTAGGCACCAGTTATTTCTGTGCCAATGGCCAAAGGTCTTCACTTCATGTTCTCTGTGGTGACAACCATGGTGCTCCTAAGAGAATCAAGCTATGCAGGTGAGAGCAACACTTGACCCAGCAGTGCTGGCTGCATCCAAAGGATTTTTAGTTCTTTTTTTTTTTTTTTTTTTTTTTTTTTTTTTTTTTTTTT
>VZSV01000124.1:807594-819514 GCA_013398735.1 Nothocercus julius | reverse complement strand
AAAAAACATTACCTTCAGACAGAGAAAAGTTATTTCCCCCTCCCTTTCCTCCCAACTTAAAATGAGTTCCAGTAAGTCACAACATGGTACACATACACTTTAGATAAAAGTCTTTATACACCACATGCACTAAGTATTGATTTTAAGTGTTAATATATTAAATAAGTTTATTTAAATAGAGAAAGGAAAAAGTGTTCTGAGTACCAAATATGCTCGATACTCGAATTAGCTCCAGCCTAGTTAGCTTTTAGTTATTGCTTGCTCTGCTCAGTAAAAGCAGTCAGTCAGTGCTGAAAACAGGAAAATAAAGATCCTTACAAAGGCTGCTGCCTGAGCGTCTGGAGTTTATTCCAGTATTTCTGTCGGAACTTTTCAGCTCTCTCTGACGCATCAACGGAGTCTGGCTGACTGGCTGCAGCACGCTTTGCTACCTGGTAGAGAAGTGAGGCAAGACTGAAGTTACTAAGTGAATTCTTCTTCCATCTAACTAACTGGAAGTTCAGTCTGAAAAAATCTGCTACATTGTTCAGTGCCTGCATACTAGCTACTTCTTTTTATGCATCATCTTCCCTCTTCTCTAGTCACCAAAGAAGAATTCTAGAAGGACTTTCTTCCCTACCAAAGGATTTGAAGTTTATTTTCAACACTTAGGCAGAGAGGGGAGAAAAGCATAAAAAAAAAAAAGGAAGAAAAAAGAAAGTTTACATAAATTAAAGCAATCCACTTAATATGCTGATTTTTTTCCTTTGTTATGGTAAGGTCAAGTAGATAGGTTGCCTCTGTGCTTTTTCCAGCCCTTCTCCTTCCCACAAAGCTTGATTTGTATTTGCTTACTAGTTACACATCACTCTTAGATGATAGTATATATTAATTGACTGACTTTGGAAAGCATGGTTACTTGGTGTAAAAAAGAAATAACTCAGGTCTGACTAAATCCAAATGCTTTTAGGATCAAAAGTGGCTCTAGGTCAGCAGGACCGCTCCTAAGAGCGGAAAACAATAGAAGCATCTTTGACCATTGCTTTTTTGCCTTGCATTGTGTAATCATCACGCTCACCAGCTCTGCAAAGAGAATGATGTGTGGTGTTTAGGAGATGCTCTGGAAACACCTCAAAAAACAAGCCACAGGAGAAGAGCATCTCTCTCTGAAGATACCACAAATTCAGGAGACTTGGGTAAATTCAGACACCTCTGTTAAAGGGGCAAGCCGAACTGGACTTGCATTCAATAGGCTTGACACCTGCAAGTACGTTTCGCAGGCTAAACACACCAGTTCACAGAAAGGTTATCCACTAAATCTTTGCATCATCCAAACACATGACTGCATTGCAACATTTACCCCATCCAGCGCCTCTTCAAAGCAAGTGAGCCAATATTTTCTGGCCATGGCATCATCTGTGAGGTCCACAGTGTCTGGAATATAGGTGGATGGGTCCTTCAGCAGTGGCAGGTTAACAAGTGGTCTTTCCAACCTATCCATTTCAAACATGTCAAACTATATGAAAAATTCAAAGAAAAATTTGTTTGAACTTGCTCAGAAATTGATCCATTACAAATTTAAACTAACAAAATGTTAGTCCACCCATGTTGAAAAGTGGTGGATTTGTAGACAACTGCATTAGAGTTTATGCTATTATATGCAGTTACACAGGTCTGTGTATTATGTGCCTTATTTCTTGTATGTCTTATAAAGATACACAAAAAAGTTACTTGCTCACATGACATTTGCAAACACAGAATGGCCCAGTAAAGTTCAGATTAAGATTAAAGCCTCCAACGTGACAAAGCCTTGTGTACATAAACTAAAGTGGCTGCTGAATAAAGATTGTCTTCACTATTCATTCCACTACTGAAAATTGGACTTTCCTAAACTATGATTTCTACAAAGAGATTTCACTTTGTGTGAATAAAGCAATATAAGAATGCAAAATTAAGCAGCTGTGGACAGAAGGCTACTCTGGTTTAAAATGCCTGTATAAATGCCTACATGAAAAATATTTTCTTATATGGAAGTACAGACAAACATCATTTGCACTTTTTTCCCCCCCTCCCCAAAAGCACTTCAGGAATATTGGAATATTTTATGAACCTTAATGTATTTTCTGATGGTCTACTGTAGGCTAGTTTCACTGTGAAATTGGAATTACTGTACTGCCAGCCTATTTGAGATGATTGATCTCATGCTCTGTTCAGTTATATCATTCTCACAGGAGATGAGCAAATACTGCTTAAAGACAGAGGAATATCAGATTCAGAATTCTGTTGCACAGAATTTCATCTATAGCAAACCCAGATATTTCAGAAAAAGGGGTAGGAAAGGAATGTTTCCTCCTGTCACAAAGCAGAATAAGACAAAGCAGAAGCCGCAATCTGTATTTATGAGACAAAAAGGAACTGATCCACATTTTAATAACAAGGGGTGACTTATATGGAATAATCAAGCCTTTACCCACAACCTAATACACCACATCAGTCATTACTTTTAGTAAGTAACAGAGTGCCAGGGGCAAGATGCAATCAGTTGAGAAGAATCTAGGTTTTTATCTTCATCACTAAGGGAAGCTCTAGAAAATACTACAACATACCGTTCCGCTCCTGGTTCTCTGCATGGGGAAGACATCGGGTGAGGTACTCATAAGACCAGAACTCCCAGCATAATTCTCTCCCCAGCTATACTGATTTGGATCTAGAAGAGAGAAAGACAGAGACATAATCTGAAAATACAACCGAAAATACTTTCATGAGTGATTCTAGAGACAGCATCCCTTCAGGGACGCTGTTTCACTGCAAAAGCTGTTTTTCCCCACCTCATATCTTTATTTATAAAGACTACTTTTTCCTCTACCCTCCACAGATCCACAGGAAAGTTTAAACTATTCAGTAGATTACCTAGCTCAGAAGCGCTTCATACTAAACTGAAAGACAATTCCAGTTCTAGAATATTTCTGTTTTTACTCCCTTCCCTTATCCTTAAGGGCTATAAAGAGCAATATGCTTCAAAGCTCTACAGGTAGTTAGTTTTTCCATCACTATCAAAGACCATTTCTTACTTCCAAATCTATATCCATTAATACCATAATACATTGCAAAAAAATCTTAGCATACGTTATATGTTTTGTATAGACACTAGAGTTACTTATAGAAATTTCTTTCCTTTGCAAAAAAGTTCAGTCAACTCCCTGATGTACAGTACATGCTTCAAAAGCAACATGCCTTCAGCAGCACTGGATTAATTCCTTTGTAACTGGTTCCTTGCCAAAAAGCCCTAAATTAGGTATAAAAGTCATTCCACATCTGTTGTTCTGAAGTGCATTTGGTATATATTAAAATTAATCATTAATAAATCTCACTACTGGTTCCACTGCAACTAATGCACTGAATGGCTTGCTTGTATATCAACAAGAAAAAGAATTTTTTAAAAAAAAAAAAAAACATAAAAAGGGCAGAATTCAACCAAAGCAACCTACACCCACAGAATGCTAGAAAGAAGTGTCTCCTGGTTCATAAATATCTATGAGGCTTTCCACACTCCAATCAATACTTTTGAGGTACCATTCTTCTTTAGCACATTAACTGAATTCAGAAGCTGGCCTCTGAAGAAAGTTTTCAGAATCCCAAATTTAGAGCTAAAGATGCTCTTTGTAAAAATGCAGAAAATAGCCAAATCCTCCAGGCTTATCAAAAGAAAGGAGGAAAACAGTGAGAAATTAAGATGTCCTTGGCAAAATATATAAAAGCAAACCCCAGCATTTCTGTTTTTAGTGTCAAATGTATTCACTTAGGCAATAATTCACATGCAGTCTCTTAAGAGAAGCTTGGACGTTACACTGACATTTCAGAACACAGCATATACAGAACATAGCAATGCTGTACTTACTGTCTTGTTCAGCTCCTTTTAAAAATGCCCCAATGGCTCCCAGGTAGCCTTCATGTCTCAGGAACAATGCCTGAACCTCTCCCTGCCACAATATGAAACATTGCAATTGGATGGTCCCTGATGGCTAACATGCACTTCTTTGTCACTAGTTTTTACACTTAAATTTAATAGAAACAACTAGAATATAGTAGTAGTCATTCGTGCTACATTCTAACACATTCAGTTACTTCAGTGATGTGGCAAGAGGTGTTCCTGAAATACAACCTCAGGAGGTACGGCTTACACACATCACTGCATAGTTAAAGACAGCTGGGAAGAAACACGTGCAGAAGGAGTGTGGTCTCGAAGCCTGCACAGCCACAGAAGCAAAGGGATAACAGCTCTCCTCTAGAAAGTCTGCTGCATCATTCCATGAATATTCAACTCCTCTTGCTTGAAACAGCTGGAAGTATAATCATCTGATTTCTAGGTCTTCAATATAAACGAGTGCCATTGTGCATCCAGTGCACTCAAGCCATTGGTCATTTCCTTTATCTCAGTACACTGCTATTTAATGTCCCACAATATACAGATATCCTGTATATTATCCATAGGCAAGCATTTTGCCCATCAAATTAATTTAATTGCTAATACAGGAAAGGTAGGGAAAACAAACATCCCTACCCTACCAGCACAGTCCTTCAGCTTGCCTAGGCAAGGCTGTGTGAAACACCATCTTCTCCAAAGAGAAGTCAGCTATGTCTAGAGCAGCAAGTGTAAGAACACTTAATGCTTGGGTTAGCTGCAGTAAATCAACTTTAGTTCTCAGTGAAGTTTTGCACAGGCTGAACCACTCAAAGATGTGTTTACAAGAATCTAGAGCTGCAGTTCTGTAACAGTTTTCTTGGAAACCGGTCAGGTTTTAAAGAAAGGGGATGCAATGGTGAGACAAAGGAAAATATAAGCAGCATACAGAAGTCTTAAAAAAAATTTCTTGTCTAGATATCCATATGCCACACTTCTGTAAGACTACAGTATAAATTGCAAAGCCGCAGGAACTAACCTGCCTCTAACAGGAACTAAATGAGTTTTTGATATTTCTATTGAAAAAAACTTTAATATTTGTCTTGCTTCAAAACCCAAAAAGAATTACATTTGGCTTTTTTTTTTTTTTTTTAAGCACTGATATTAACGACTACCTCAGCAGAACAATCCCACATTGCACAGCCTGGGGGAGGAAAGAAATAAGAGTCAGCAAGAGGAATTGAATAATAATGGAAGCTACCTAGGAAGATAGTGAAAATTCACTATATGACAGCTAAAGGAGAGCCTGTCAACAAAAAAAAAAAAAGAGAGAGAGAGAGAGAGAGAGAGAGAGAGAGAGAGAGAGAGAGAGAGAGAGAGAGAGAAAAAAAAAAAAAAAAAAAAAGAATATGCATGCAAGGAAGCAAGGGAGGGAGAGGCAGGGCATTTGTGAAAGGGGAGGTAGAGTGGGGAGGACAGAGAGGCAGGGAAGAAAGGGAGGCAGAACTTCCAGGCCATTCAGATTTGTTTTATCCCTCCCACAATTGATCTGTGTAGCTTTGTCTCTCCTATGTAAACAGCAGCCCTTTATGTTTACTTAATTTGCTAATCCATTTATTTCAGTTTCTAAATTGCCAATGAGAATACACCTAAATGCATGACTGCTATTAGGAAATTCTCAGCTTTCTTTACCTTGGAGAAGAAGTTGATGCTGTAGGTTATTGTACGCATGGTGACAGGGTGACCCCGAATGAAGAATCCTCCAAAATATATTTTATCTAAATTATGGAGCTTGGCATAGAGGCAGGCAAGTTGGCCAATGTCATTGCTGATCATGTGTAGCAAACTTTTTGCCATATCTTCTTTGGAAAATTCTTAAACAAAGGAAATAGCAAGCCAAATTAAATACAGTTGAAGAATGCTCAAAGGGACAACAGAGCAGGCAAAAATAAATAAATTAATAGACTAGATTCAATAATTTCTTCAACCAACAATAAAACTGCACAGCTTAAGAGAATAAGAAATTCATCTCCATTTTACTTCTAACTCTCTACTGTAAGGATCACTCTGCCTGGTTTTACCATAAACTCAGACAACTCATATGCATATATATTTCTCCCCTTAATGTTTCCTAATTAACAGGAATTCTAAAGCATCACAGGAAAAGGATGAAAACACTAAACTTTATGCTTGAAGAATAAAACCAAAGATCTTATTATAAAAAAGACACAAAAACACAACACATCCTTCTAATAAGAGAAGTATCTATTTGACTGAAGGTACTGTGGCAGGGGGAAGGGAAAGTGTGCTATGAAAAAATTCTCACTCTGAAAGAATGCTTGAGAAAAAGCATCTTGAAAGGCCACCCTCACATGAGCACCATTTCTTTTGTCTAGGAAGCCTGGATGACAGCTTTAGCTGGTAGGACATCATTACCAACCTTTGATTTCCAAGGTCCAGAGGAGTTGGTTGCATTTCCTCTCCTCACTAGCTTCAAGGAAGAGCTCTGAGTAACCACAGCAACTCCAGCAATGTTTCATGTTCCCTCCCAGCCCAACATACATAACATAGGGAAATTGGTAGGACAAGATATATTTACACTGATGAAGTTGGCAACCACGTTTCCATCCTTTAAGTGTAAGGTGGAAGCTCTCAAAAGCAGCAACTCCCTGCTGATCACCAATAAGAAGTATCAACTGTATAGTAAGCCTCACACAGATCTTTTCTGTGCTGGTACCTTTATCTGCTGTAGTAGATTTCCCAAAGCTGCTTGCTATTAGATTGCCACTTAGTCCCAGGGTCTGGTAGGCCCCTCCATACACATCTTTCACCAGCATGTCTACATTCGTGTGTTGTCCCTTTGAGGCAAGCTGCAGCAACTCATCAAATTTCTGAGGAAGAGAAGCAAAAAGTTTTAATCCAAGTTTTCTGAATAGCCAGAGAACTTTGTCCAATAAACCAAATTTCTGCAGCATCTTCATTAATAATAAAGGGGAGTTCTGGCCTGTTTTAGAAACATCCTCACCAACAAAAAAATGTATTACTTCTAACAACAAAGACTTACCCTGAGTCCGTATCTTATGCAGAGAGACTGATCTCAGTACACCTTTAACCATGAAAGGCACAGCCAGTCCTCCAAGAACTAGACTTGCTATAGTTATCTGCAAACAATTTCCTGAATTTCCCCCAAAAAACAGAGAGGAAGCACAAGACTGATCATCTTATCTCTTCTGCAATAACTCATGGACTCAGACTGATTATCTAACAGTCTAGGAGGATAAGTACTTTGTGGAGAATACTAAAGCCATCCTGAACATCACAGTTTTGGTCATCTTCAAGCAGATTAACTTCCTGGTCTCCCATACAAAACATTACTTAAAATTGTTATTTCTCTCTTTTAAAAAAGGGTAAGGCACTCCACCACTTTGAGCTTCCTCTTAGCATCTCTTTTATTCCCACTCCCCTTGAAAGATACCTTCGTTTTTGTGAGCAGTGCTCCAAGACCCCAAAAGGTTCCACCTCCAATTGAGCTCCCTCCAATCCATTCAAATTTGTCTTCTGTTTCCACCTGTCAAACAAACAGGCAGATTTTGCTTAGAAAGTCCTACTTTAACTATAAACACACAGTTAAACATGACACCATTCTTCTTTTTCCTTCAAGCAGTGGGATCGGTGCAGGCAGAACTATTTAGCTGTGTAAATATCAGATGAGAACTTCTCCAGAAGTGCATAGTCCACAAGCTTTAAGTAGTAAGAGCTTTCTGTTCTAGAAGTCTAGCGTAAAGATCACTGCTTACAGGTCCAATACAAAACTTCCTATTCGTTTCCATTCATATGGAACAAACATACAGGCAGAGCTACTACCCTCCAGCTCAGAAACAGGATCCCCTATGGTAAAGTTCTGTTAAACTTCAGCCACCAGTAACAACAGCATGGAGTGGCTAAACCTAATTTTCAAGTGAATGACACAAACAGCTTTCAAAAATCTTTGTATTTACTTCTAGGTCAGAAAAAAAGAAAAAAAATCTATGAAAAAAACTGATCTGCTAAATAGCACAGCAAAAAAAAAAAAAATCCACTCTGCTGTAAAAGCAGCAACTTCTCTAAACTATGAATTAAATTCAACTAAACTAAGACTGCAAGAGTCAGTGGAAAAGCATTTAATTAACTCCCTAAAAGGAAGAGAAAAAAAAAAATCATGATTTCCTCTTCTAAACTTTGTATAACTTGAGAAAAAGCCTTTATAAACCTAAAATGGTAAGGTGTTTTATATCAGCTTTACCATGAGAAATGAGAAAATATTTTAGCAACCACTCACCTTCACTATAGAAACCCCAGAGCCAATATTGACTAGTAAATATGGGAAAATATTTGGGTGGTTTGTCTGAAATCGAAATTCTGTGTCCGAATCTTTCTGGTATGCAAACACTTCATGTGGTATGTTCTTTAGCACAAAGTTACATCCTTTAATTAGGCAGGTCATTACATCCTCTTTATCTACTCTAAAGAGACGTAAAAGGAGGAAGGAAAAAAGGGGAAAAAAAAAATCAGTCCTAGGAAAGAGTAAGAACATTAGTTAAAACATTTTTTTTCAAAACTTGACAAAAGAGTAACTTGGAAAGTCTGTATAAAGGGAGCCAAGTATAATACTTTAAAAAATTGAGGGTGGTGTTTGTTAGAATTACAGCATATGTGAAGTCTCGAAGTTTTTGCTAAGAATATCAGGTAGTGTTTTATACTCGTGTAAGAGACATTTATCTGTATTTACAGTAGCTTTTTAGCACATGGCTTTTGATAAATGTGCTCAAATGGTAATAAAATGAGGCTGTAAATTCATGGGACTGTCACTTCGTCCTCCTCCAAGGCTACGTTTCTATGCAAGGTTTGGGTAGAATTCATTTCTGAGCATGCACAGAAAAGTGTTAGGAGCTTTTAGAACTGTAACTTGAGAAACTCACAACTCTAGATATTAAGTATAGCCAGGATAAAAATGCTTGCCAACATAATTTTAGCTTTCAACATTAAAGTCTTCCTTTTATGAATTTAATCCTAGACTTTTAAATAAAAAGACCATGTCTCAAAAGAAACACCCGATTACAGTAACTGAGAAATTGTAATTCAGTTGAAATACCTATTAGTAGTGGATTTACTAATTAGCTACGGAAGTACAAGTATTACTGTACTTTATAACCCCTATAGGTTTGCCTAGTGACACCTCTGCCCTTGTGGTACAACAGCATGTCCAGAACACATTACCAATATCTAATATACTACTGATGAAATCCTGCTGCTTGTGAGGTGAAAAGGTTCATGATAATCATGATATGTAGCAGTTTTAGCTAAAAGAGTAGACGCAAATTAAATACTTCATAGAAAAAGCTGTGCTAATACCATGATAATACCAGTTTTCTATGACTGCCTTTTTCTGGAACCTGTGTTCTTTTCTGTTGGCTCTACTCCTGGACCTCTACTGTGCCAGTTCATAATCTTGTGCAACTTATGTTCACTAACAGAACAGTCCAGCATTATCTGACCAAGGTGAATGTGCACATTCTCCAGCTCCTGTTAATCTATTAAAACTAACTATGATGAACAGTCACTTTTATAAAGAAGAAATATACTCCCATAACTAAGTTAATAGTTCTACTTACTTCAACCCCAACTTCTTCTCAATAAGATCTTTAAATTTATAGGCACCGCCACCTGTAGCTTTGATTACTTTTGTCTCTGTATTGACTAGATGATCTTTGATGAAATCTAGGCAGGTTTCAATGTAAGTGTTTTCAAATTTAATGAAGTGAAGTCGAGCTGTAATCTCCTCCTGAACTGATATTTCATATAAAGGTTCATGTTCTAAGTCCTTTTTTTTAAAAAAAAAAAAAAAAAACATAGATTTTATTATTTAGAAACAAGTACATATGCTATGCAACTTCCACTTCCTTTTTTCATGAAGATGCATTAAGGCTACCATAGCAGAACACCCCAAGCTGCTTTCAAATAAGAATGCAATTCTAATAAACCCTAATATTTTGTAAGAAACCAAGAACATAATCAGTTCCCTCCCATACATCATACATATTTGATGTCAATGTGTGAGCAAGTTATGCTTACACAGAGGAGTCATTTATTTATTTGTTTTTTAAACCACGGTGTCATGCTAATCCATCTATAAAATAACTATTTCAATCATCAGCTGTAGCAATCCAGGCAATTTGAACACCTAAAGCTTATAGGAGGTGAGGAACTTACTGAGTTCTCATGTATGGACTGCACAACTTCAAAATCCTGCTACTAGTCTTACAGTGACAAGACCATCTATGATGCATGCAAATTTGGTCTAGACCTAAACAAAGCTTGCAAAACAAAAGCAATTGCCAAATCCAAGGTGAAGTTTAGCTTCTCCTGGAATACACTTAAAGGTTATTAACAGGAGACACATACTCTGCCAAGCTGCAGGAAAAAATGCTAGGATAGTCTTAAGCATATCAGTACATACTAATTATGATTTTCTGCATTTAGCTGTACATTTGTTCCAAGTTATCCATATGCAACTGATGCACCATATTTTGCACTTCTTACCTTTCCAGAATGATCAAAGGATCTCACTCTTGCTACTTTATGCTGCACTGTTGAATAATAAGCCAACTTGGTTAATGAACCACCTGTTAACAAAAAGATCATGTTATGATTCACACCTCACCTTAACTTGGTGGGATAAAACATAGCTAGGGCAAACAATCTAACAGTTCTTGGTTTAAAGACCTTCTCAGGTAAAGACAGATTAAATTAAACTAAGCACATAAAGCACTGCCCCCAAAGAATCCTCAGCAGGAAACTGATTTGACATGACTAACTTCAGGTGCACAACTGTAAGAAAAAAGCTTCAGAGTTCATGATCAAGTCACGTGGGAAAGACTGAAAACAAGAAGCAGCCAAAGAAACTGGAGTTCTTAATCAGTTAGTCCACTAATGTGCTTACCTACTCTATAGGTAACTAAGAGTCAAAGAATGTGTATTATTGTAGCACTTACACCAGCCGCTGTTAGTTACTTTTTTTTTTTTTTTTTTTTTTAAATGGAAAACTCCAACTCTGCTACCTATAAAAGGATTTTATTAGCAGGTTTGCTGTGATTGAGCAAGGCACACCCTATGCACAATCAACAAGTGTTGCACCAGGAACATATCAGCAAGTTTACCTCAATTTCAAGGACAAGCTACAAGTTCAAAGCTCCTTAAAGGATGAATTTAAGTCCTGACTAACTCTGCTGCAAAATTATGCTTTAGTTTGCTAAACTAAAGTTTGCTTTAGTAACTTGGACTACAGGCTACAGCCTTATCCACATAAGGAAAACAGCCAGTAAAGAAGTTGAGAAAGTCGTAACACAGTAGCTAAGCTCAGTGCCTTACAAATAAGTGTAATCAAGGAATGCAGTGTAGGCAAGTAAAGAGTAATGCTAAAAGCACTAGCTAATTTTATATATACATATCACTGCTCTCATCTCTTCAGTAATGCCCAAATATGAATATTTCTGCAACATTTAGGGAGGAAAAGCTTCTTTCCAAAACTCTAAGGAGAGGAGCTGCCAAAGTTGTCCTGAAATGTAACAGGGTTTGTACAACATCAATTATACTAAAGGCAAGTGTTTCAGCAATCAATTTTTCATCAAATAAATGGTATAATAATAATAATAATAATAATAAACACATATCCATTTAGGTATCCTCCTCCTCCACTCCCTCCCCCCCGTTCAGGGCAGTAGCTGAGACACACAAGGAGGGTTTATAACTAATCCCACGGCCGTAATTCCACTCTGACCCACTGAAAGGGCCAGCTCTCATTTTGGCAAACATGAAAGCAGCGACTCCCTTCCGAAGGGGCTGTGTTACAGCCCCCACATTCCCCTTTACACAGCGAGCCCAGGACGCCCAGCAGGGCCAAGGGGACCGGAGGAGGGACAGAAACAACAGGACGACACCCGGCACCGGGCCGTGCCAACACAGCACGGGCCGCTACCGCCGGGGCCGCTGCTGCCGCAGCCC
>VZSV01000124.1:723161-794128 GCA_013398735.1 Nothocercus julius | reverse complement strand
AAAAAAAAAAAAAGACATTATATTACTGTAAAGTACATTCTTTACACATTGTTTGGCTTTAAAACTTTGTATTAATTATTTTTCCTTTAGGTCCAGAATCCTTAATACACTGTCATTCCCATGTGCCTAGGGGAAGGGAAGCAGACTTTGGTTATTATGATCCTTCTTTTCAGGGCTGTTAAAATAGTAATTTCTGTAATTTCTGTAGCTGCTTGTGTGGGTGACCCTGAAATAGTCATGCACCAGTGACGCAGTCTTCCTATATCAAGCATTAGAAATAATTTAAAAATAAAAAGAATTTATTATTTTTTTCTGCCTAGCTGAAATTCCCTCAGCATATTCCAGGGTGCACAAGAGGGATTTATTATTTCCTGGAATATTGACTCTGAAAGGTCTGGGGATTACAGCTGCTTTGCACATGAATAGCTGGAGTGTGTTGTACAAAAGACGTGGTCTGTGGGATAATGGGGTTGGATGTGGGAAAGTGCTGACCCTGGGAGAGCGCAGGCTGGTGCCTGATGGCAGGAATCAATTACGACTCAAAGGAACACATTGCCCTGGGAGCAGGGGTTGGCCAGAGCCACCATGTTAATGTGTTTACCAACGAACCCCTTCAACCCCCAGGTAAGACAGGCACAGAAAATACCCTTTTCCTCCGGGACTTTTTAGTGCTTTTCGTGACAGGGCTGCCCTGGCAGCCCCGAAGACTTAATTCCTGTAGGCACCAATAGACACGTAGGCAGCAGTAGGGTAAACTAGGGGCACGTATGGAGCACGTGAGTGCGTGTTCTGCCCAGCTTAACGCCAGGATTCTGCAGGCAAGGCCACTCCTGCATATTTGTGCGCGACACCTCTCCTGCCTCTGCCGGAGATCTCGGCTACATCGTGCTCTGCAGTGGGTGCCAGTGGGTGCCAGTGGCCATGGCAGCTGCACTCTCAGTCATGTAGGAGTTCCCCATCTAAGCAACAGGCCTGAGACCCTGCATTTGTCTTGCATTTGCCACCAAAGGGCTTTGGGACTCTAAAGTCACCAGGTAGCGGGGACCTCAGTGGGGGCACAGATTCCAAAGAAGTGCTTTGAAATACTCCGACCCCATCAGTCCATCTCCCTCTCAGCTCTGCCTGAGGAAGAGCAGCTTTTGGCTATGGCTTGGCTGCCCCCAGCGCTGGGCTGCACAGAGCACCGGATTTGGTAGCTACAGCAGTACAGATCTTTCCATTTCTGGGTCACTGGTCCTAGCCAGGCCAGGTCTCTAGGCCCAGCAGTTGCCTCGTGGTCTCAGGGCAGGTTCTGATGGGGAGTTCATGACTTCCAGGGCACGCTGCACCGCTCCTCGGAGCGGTTCCAGCTGTGGAACAGCCTGAAATGAGATGGTGCCGACAGATCTGTGCGAGGACCGAGGACTGCTGCAGCTTAACACTGAGGTGTTGAGGGGCTACAGGAGCACAAATAAACAGAGTAAAGCCTACTTTTCTTTCCAGAGAGATCAAATTGATTTCTATTGCACAGGTCATTCAGTCCAGTATTTCTTGTCTGAGCATTTGAGCACATCTAATTTTCCAGCCATTTCATAGGCTTGAACGTATAGTTCAGAAACCACTGTGGAACTTGGGTACAAAGGAGAAGCTTTTGCATCTGCTCATCTAGATGGTGCCTGACTGCAAGTGTAATGGGAGGCACAAATCCAAATTCTCCCTCAAGCCATCTCCTTTTCACAGACGACAAAGTTAATTAAAACCAAAGATGAGAATCTTTGCAAACCAGACGTTTCAAATGGGCCACTTGGAAACAGAAGCACTGCAACCAATAGGCTATTTGAAATACTTTTTTTTTTTTTTTTTTCCTTCTTCTCTCTGTCTCATCTTCCTGTGTAAAACAGTGATAATAATATATCCTTATCTCACAGAGGAGGTCTCTGAGAATTCATTAGCTGGTATTTGTAAAGTACTTTGAAAATGCAAGGCCCGTGTATTATTCCTGGTCCTCTGGATGCTTTCCACATTATTAGAATCAGGATTTCAGAAAGGCTTAAGGGATCAAAACAGCATCCCCAACTTGAAAGGAAGCAAGATTGTTAAACCATCAGCTGTCCCCTCCCCCTGCAGCCAGATGTTAAGCCCTAAAGAAGTGAAGTGGCACATGGAATTGCTTTCCCAAGTTCCCCCAGCTGGGCTGACAGGTCTTGATCAATGGGTTTTGCCACAGTTAGGGCTATGCAGATGGTCTGCCCGGAGCAAGGTTTCTATGAAGTACAAAGGGAAGTCAAACACCATTTCTAATTCAGCTTGTAGCATGGCACACTTCCTTTATCCCCTGCCTGAATGCAGTGAATAGGAGAGCAGTGTGGGAAACTCGGAGGAACTCCACACTCACACAGGCTGATGGTCCGTAGGACACTCCTATCCCCAAACCACATCTGCCTGTGACAGACAGAAGGAGAGTGACAGAATGAAAAACCAGATTATAAAAACTTGCACAAGAGGAAAATAAAGGCCAGGTGAAAGGAAAAAAAAAATGACGGAAGCTCTGCAGACAAATAGAAATTATGAGAGGCTCAAGCAAAGAACTGCCAAGCAGGAGAACAAGGAATAGCTAGGAGGAAATGAGAGAGAAAGGAGCTGCAGGAGCAGATTCTTTCTCAGCAACCAACAGCCAAAGAAAATTGCCCCAGAGAAGGCTGCAGAGGAGCTTCCCGGGCCACCTACTCTGCTTTGCATCTTGAGCTCTCCAGGTCTACTTTAAAACATCCCCAGGAAACAGGGGCCCTCAACAAGTTATTTATATAAACTAGTGCAACTAGGGAAGCTTGTCCAACCCCAGTGTGTCCTGGCACAGTAATCTGATTTGCTAGTTGTCGTGGCTTAAACACGGGGTTTTGTTACAGCATGAATTTTCTCCTGCCAGCCTGGAGTCCTTAAGCAGTCCTTTCTGCTCTTTATGTAGGCTCATTGCCTTCAACGAGGGCATGAGAAATGTCAGCATTGGACCCGTTTTGGTTCTCCCCTCAGCACGGCCTTTGGGACTCCGTGCTGATGGAGTCTCCTACATCGCGCTCTCTTTCCCTTTCGACATTCGGCACCTTCGCTCTGCCTTTACTCCCGAGCATTTTGGCATTGTAAGTGACTTATTAACATAAGGCTATGGAAGTTGGTGCGCATCTGAGTTTCCCACACCATTTCTTAACTATATTCATTCTCGCCACAAAGGAAGTGTGCCCGGCTACAAACCGCATTAGCAACGGTGCCTGCCTTCGCATTGTGTTCAGTGGGAAACCCTGCTCCCAAAAGGCCATCTGGGCAGCACTTCTCAGGAGAGGAGCAAGGGGAGCAAGGACCAGGTCTCCCAACTTGGGAAAGCATCAGCTTCTTTAAGGCTTTCCATGAAGTTAACATCTGGCAGAGATGCCAGGGGAGGTTATTGCTGATGCCTTGTTTTTGGACATGTTATCAAAATCCTGGATCTTGATATTCTATCCAACACTGGGTATGCTTGGAATCATAGTAGAAAATTACTAAATTATTCCAAATTCATTCTCCTTGGCATAAACTCCACTGTCTCTCCTACCCTTATAGGAGGGATGTGTTTTTATTATTTTTTATTATGGCTTTTATTTGGGATTTCCAAGTGAAGCAGAAGTATTTAAGTACCTAATTTGGATAATTCTTCCAAAATCATCACAGACTGCAAGTACAGCCCCAGTTGCCCATGCTTTACATGTATCACTTCTCACACAGTTTTGTCACAGAAAGTTTTTTCTCTCCGCAAATAGAAGTCCTAGATGCAGGAATACTGTAAGGCAGGAGTGCCTGAGAAGCAGGCTTGCCGTTCTGTACCAAGGATTGTTGCAGGGAGGGCACCAGACACTTTAATCAGCTTTGTTAGACTTAATCTGGAGTGTTTGTTCGTGTGAGTCACACTGGAAAGGGAAATTATGGCTCTTCTTATAGCTGATTATTGGTGCACCAAATGGAAAACAGAAACTGTCCTAGCAAAATTGTGAGTGGACTCTGCTGATGGAGAGGTTGGCACGTTTCTTCTGCATGCACTTGATTAATGAGTTCAAGAGAGGAGTTTACTACTCAGGGTTTCTGTTTCAGAGACTCTCCCCGAGAGAGATGCAGAGAGCGAAAGATTGGTTCCAGAGAGGCTCAGGATAATCCACAAGCTTTGGGGAAAACATGTGAAATGGTGTCACAAAAACTTTCCCACAACTAGACATAAAAGACTCAAAGCTCAACAGCTGCTGCTCCGTACCAAGAGAAGGGAGCCTATTCAGGGCCAGCACAATGGGGAATGAAAGGCAAATCTTGGAAAAGGTCATTTAAGCCTTACCTGGTTTTAAGAAAAAGTGAATTGGAGAAAGAGTGAGAAATGTATGCATGTGTATTCACATTAGAATACATGCATGAATACACAACAACATATATACTAACATGAACACCTAGTAGGAGCGGAACCCATATTATGAACACATTATTGTATGAACACATATTATTAGAAGTGCTTATTTAGTACCCTTTGTATGTCAGTAAATGATCCCCAGATGCTTGATAGTAACTTATTTAATGATTACTATTCCTGTATTGCATCTTACTATTTCTGTACTGCATCTTATAGACAGAGAAACCACAGTGCATGCTACAGGCAGAGACAGAGGTCACGGAGAGCAGCGAGTTGAGCCAATTAGGTCACACAGCACTTCTGGAATAAGCCTGGGGCAGAGCCCGTGGTTCCAGGTGTGCGGTTCATGCTGCAGCCTGCTCACCCCATCCTTCCTGCAGTATAGCAAGGGCAGTGCTGCCTTTCATCGGCCTCTCTCCACGCAGCTCTAGCCTGCACATACAGAGGAGGCAGAAACCACTGCAGTCATTCCCTGCTCTGAGTCGTTTAGGGCTCAGGAGAGCAGCAGTGCTGGCGTGGGCAGAGGGCAGGGTACGTGTGGGCACATCTGGCCCCAGTTTTCCCACGTGAATCTCTGGTGTGTGCTGATAAGCTGCAAACTGTAACTGCAGCTGCCAGCTGCGGGCGGGGACCGTTCCTCTCCATGCAGGTAGTGGCCTAGTGGGAGAGAGCCATGACTGAGCAACTGCGCTGCTAACAGTCCCCTGGCTAAGTGAACTTATTCTGCACCTCAGTTTTCAGAGATCTTTCCCCCCTAAGACTTATCTTGCATTTACTTGAAAAAAGCTGTAAAGTGCTTGCGACATGTTTTGTGAGTGGCCTGAAGAGCTGCATAACATCTCATGGCCAGAGAGCAAAGATCTGAACAGAAAGCATTTTGAATTCCCGTGCGTGTTGGAAATTAAATGTCTTTGCAGTGTTGCAAACAGGAAGCTCCCGTCTGTCTCACTTGGACAAAGCTGGTGCCACGGTCTCCCTGGAGGGAGAACTACTGGGTTACAGTGAGAGCAGGGCAAGGGAATTGATAAAAATGCTGCCCAGTCCCCGGGAAGGCCGGCGCTGCTTGTGGCCGTGCTGCAGAGCTCCGCGCGTGCCTCCGCCCGCGCCCCGCCGTCCGCGCTGACCTCTCCCTCGGCAGCGCGTGTGAAGGCAGCGCCCTGTCCGCGGGACCATTGATCGGCGGCGTTAGTCAGCAGCCCCTTCTCACCGAGGGCCCGCTCTTTCCCAGCCTCTGCCGCGCGGTTCTCACCGCGGTCGCGCCCCTCGCGCACACTCCCCACCTGCTCCTCCGGGGGAAGGTCATTATCCCGCTATTCACCGGCAGCGGAGCGTGCACGGGGAGACGCTCGGCGCATTGTGCTGCCGGGCGCCGCGGTTGGCTGCGGAGCGTGGGAAACTCCGCCAGGCCCCGGACCCACCGGCTCTCCCAGGGCTCTCGCACTATAAAAGCGGCCAGAGCGGGCTCCCGCCACACGCTTCTCCCGCACGGCCGCCCTTCCGAGGTCTTCCTTCCTCGCTCAGGACAAATGGCCCCCAGCACTGTGTTCTTGGCGCCTGACAGTCTGCTGACAGCAAAAGAGAAAAATAAAGTAAGTGCGGGCACGGCCAGGCGGCGCGCTCAGCTCTCCTGACAGCCGTCTGCACCACACGAGAAACTTGCTCACATCCTTTAGGAGCAGAGATGTGCAACTAGTAGTTCTGTGAAATGTCAGAGTAAAGATCTTTCAAATGCTAAGTCTCTTTTCCTTTGCTTTTTGCAGCTCAGGAAGCCGGTGGTGGAAAAAATGCGCCGCGACCGGATTAACAGCAGCATCGAGCAGCTCAAGCTGCTCCTGGAGAAGGAGTTCCAGCGGCACCAGCCCAACTCCAAGCTGGAGAAGGCCGACATCCTGGAAATGACCGTCAGCTACCTGAAGCAGCAGAGCCAGCTGCAGATGAAGAGTGAGTATGGAATTTTGTTGCTCTCTGTAGCTTACTGTAAATTCATGACAGTTAATGAAACTCCAGCCATCAGCAATTGCCCTTAACTCTTCTTTCTTTCCCTTGCTCTTTTCTTCCCTTTTCTAGCTGCAGGATGCTTCCGTAAAAGCTCTCAGTTTGACTTCAGAGAGGGCTACTCCAGGTGTCTGCAAGAAGCTTTCCATTTCCTCTCTCTGCACAAAGTGCAAACAGAAACACAGACCAAACTTCTAAGCCACTTTCAGAAGAGCCAGTCAGCTGCCCCAGAGCTCGCCTTTACGCCTGGCAATCACAGCACCCCGAAGCAAGGATCTCCGAAGGACACCAATACCCTCTGGAGGCCCTGGTAGGCAGGGAAGTGCTTCCTTGATGGACCTTTGCCTTTTAGAGTCCAGAGGAAGGATCTGACTGCATCTGATAGTCCAGCTCTGATCCTCTCTTCCGTAGGGAATATTATTTTCCCATGTATTTTATTTATGTATGGAAAGAATGGAATACTTTTGACTTTTATGGAATCTTTGGTAAAAGTTGAGGCATTCTGTTGAGTGGTATTGATGCCGCGTAGCCACCGGTGACAACAGTACGCGCGGCACGTGGCCCGGGCAGGGGCAAATGTCTTCATAATGAAGGAGGTGCTTTTGTAAATGTTACACTTGTGACAGATGGGAATTGCTGTAGGAGAGATTCTCTAACACTGCGTGTAAGAGCAACGAGCTCTGCTCTGGCTTGACCAGGAGCCCACGTTTGCTAGTCACTCTAGAGAACAGATTCCCCGCCCTTGGTTCATGCACACTTGATAAAACAACTTCCCCCTCCTTGCTTACATCTTAAACAGAATCATAGATCAGTTTTGTTTTACGGTTGTTCCCTAATGGCCCTTTCGTAGTCTTAGTATACAAAGTGGGATGGATGAACAGAAGCTAGGAACTATGTAGAATATTTCTACTGTTTTGCTGCTTTTTTCATTTTAGAAAAAGAATATATTACTGCTTTATGTTAAAGAAAGGTTGGTAGATAAAAGGCTGATTGGTTGATGTTATACATTTTGGGTGTAAGCTATGCTTTTTCTAGCATTTTCATATTATTAACGACTTTTGTCTGTTTGGAGTGCTTTAATTCACGATGGATGGTGTTTCTCCCATTACTGGGACAGCCCTGTGGCTTGTATGCATACTGTGTATGTGTCTCGGTGTTGCAGAGAGCAATAAAAATGCATTTGTGTGCAACTTCTGCCTGGCTTCTTTCCCTTTGAAGGATATGTGGTCACTGGGGCCTCTGAAGACTAACGAGGCACTGCCCCTCCTTTCATTGAAAAAAATGAAAATCTTCTTACGTGGAGAGCTAAGCCTTGAACGTGGTGCGGTCGTGCCGCGGGCAGCGGGGGGAGTTACAGCAGCTGTACAAGCGGCCGCCCCGCGCTCGGCTTCGTCCTGTGGCCGCTTGGCTCTCCCGCAGCCTGGTTTGGTGTCCACAGAGATGCAGCAAACATAACCTTAAATGTGCTTTGCATGTCTACCTGGCCTGGGGCCACGAAGGACACCTGTAGTGGGGAGAGTGATCCATCTAGTCGAGCTCTTTCAATGCCCCTCAGCACTTTTTTCATTCACCCATTAGAAAAAAAATTCAGAACCCCCCAAACTGCTTGTGCATGTGTCAGCGCATTTATGAAATTAAGACTGTCCTTACAGCAAAATATTCATATAAGATTTTTAGTATTGCAGTATGAATATAATATTATGAAACTAAAACACTTGCCAAGTTTGCAAATGATATTTTAACTTTTTATATCCACCAGGGGTCACAATTACTGTTTCCTTTTGGGCTCGTGACAACTGTAAATGCAATGAAGCAAACCGCTCAGGCAGAATTTTGGGGTTTTACAGATGTATGTTTCATGAAATTGTGTTTGCTTCATTTTAATGGTCAGATAGCAGATGTCAATGAATGCTGGAGACTTCATAAACCGTCTTACACTCGTTTCCCCCCAGTTCACATGTGTGACATTGCAGTGGTCTGTAAAGCAAAGAGATAAATAGGACAGGATATATACAAATAGAATAGGATAGGATTTATAGAACTTATATTTTATGAGGCATTATTGTTTTTTTCTAGCAGAAGAGAATTCTTTAAAAATCCACCCGTGTAATCCTGTATGTAGGACTTTTTCCCTTCCTCTGTGCTCTAAGGAGGTTCCCAGACCAGGAAGAAACACCAAACACCAAGACAGAATTTCCAGTTAATGGACTGTGGTTGTCTTAACTCAGAGATCAAATGCTCTTGTCACACGCTGGGTCACGGGACCCACTGACTCGAGTCATGTGAACTGCACAGGGTCAGATGTGAAACATTACTCAATATTTTAGCTTGTTGCCTGAGGAAATAACGCACGTGTGTTGCCAAGTAGGAGTGAAGTAAAGCAGGGTTATAACGGGCACATGGAATGAAGCAGCAGTCCTGGGACAAGGAGGAAGGAGCAAACTGCAGTACCTGCTTGCAAGATGCAAGAGTTGTTGATTGGGATGTTCACGGGAAAAGCAGAGGAGCAGGGGAAGCATGAGCAGCTTGGAGCTGCCGTCCTGGTCTCCGCGCTGCAGCCTCCCTGCCCTCGCCTGCGTCCGACCGGAACAGGCTGCTCTGAGTCTGTCTGCGTTCCCTTGGCTGCTTGGGAGAACCAAATTGCAGCGCCGGGCTGCTGCCGCCACCGAAACAGGAACAAAGCAAAGCAAAACAAGAAGCTGAATCTAATCTGCAATTTCAACCAAACCTGAAGGTCTCAGAGATGTCATGTTCCCATAAATTTGGGGCAAGTAGGCTACTAGTTAGAGAGATTCCAAGTTGCCATGTTCCTGAGGGAAAGTCTGAAACTGGAAGTCATCTGTATTGCTATGTGCTGAAGAATTCAGAGAGGAGAGGAAACGCTGCAAGTCTTTCCCCTAGAGGAAAGGTTTTGATCACAGCTTGTACCTAATTAGGCACAAAATAATTCAAGCACAAAATATAAAGCCACAGGAAACTTGTCTTCATAAGTTCCACTCACAAAACTTATAATTTGCACTATATTTGCTCACAGGAGAGGTATCTATTTTTGTTTTCAAACAGAGGCTGCATCGAGTTTGTTCTTTTTTCCCTAGGAGCCAGAGTTGCCCTTAGAGAGCATTGCTGCTGAGTTTTAGACCCAAAATGCAAATAGAGCAGTAAAATTATAGGCAGCTAAAAATAACCTGAAAGCATGAGAAGACAGCTGCCATGCTAACTTCTAGGCACCCCATGACTCCTCCATGACAAGAAAAACACCTACAGCAAGAGATGGGTGGTTTTCAATCCTCTCATCAGCGACGGGGTGCACGCAGGAAGCTGCACAGTTCTGCTTCCCTACGGGAGGCTGCGGGTGAATCGGAACCGCTTCTTGCCACCCGTAGGGCCAAGAGCTCCCCCAAGCTCCTCGCTGCCCTGGTGTCACTTTACCTGAGGTCCTTATGGATCAGCAGGTGTCGGGAATGCAGGGAGTGGAGCAGAGGCCTTGGTTAAGGCTTTGTCCCACCATTTCCTGCTTTCGCTGCCTCTGCCAACTTTCCTTTAGCCTTTGTGGTTGCTCTTATCTCCGGCTGGGGTTTTCAGGGCTTGCGGGCGGCACAAACGCCCGCTTGGCTGCCGCGCACCCACAGAGTGGAAAATGAAAATGGCAGCAATGGGTTTTGGCACGTGAGCCCTTAAGGGAACGGGCCACAACCTGGGAATGCTGCCAGTAAGGTGCAGCCTAGACCAAATTTGCCCCGAGCTGCTTGCGTTGCCTTGCTGGTGTCCGGGGCGCTCAGCGGTGCTCCCGGCTCGCCCTGCGCTCATTGAGGAACGCGGCTCCCACCCTGCCCCATTTCTGAGGCAGCTGGAACCTCGTGTCCACACGCAGCGCTTCCCGGCAGCCGGGAGGAATGCCGACCCACTTCCCCAGCGGATCACGTGGCGTATTAATGGCAACAGCTGTTGAAAACACTCCCTACGCTCCTGGTGATCCGGGCATCTGCTGAGAGCTGAGCAAGGCTGACGTGTCCATAAATCCGTGCTGCAAGCCTGAAAACACTGGCAGCGCCAGACGGAACTTGTAGACTTTTTCATTTAATTCTTAGGCTAAATAAGTTACCAGTTATCCATCTGCAGCTCCTTTTGCTTTCTTTTCCCCTAGTTAATTACTTTCCAACTAGTCTTGCACAGATTTGTGAAAATGTTTTCGCAAACAGCCCCCAGCCTTGGCTCGCCTCCACCTGACAGCTTGCCAGCTCTGAGGCCCGACGGTTTCGCTGCTCCGTGCTCAGAGAGTGAGCAAGGGGAACGGGGAAATGCAGTGTCCCCATCGCCCGGGGGCGGGCAGAGGTGCCGCTTCTGCTTTGCGGAACATTTCTGCTGTGCGGCGGTGGCGGCAGCCTCAGTGCAGCTGCCGCGGGTCTCTGCTCCGGACGCCTCCGCGGGGGCCAAGGCTCCCGGCTGCTCTCCCAGCTTTCGCTTTCGCTCTGGGAGCTGCTGCTTTCTACCCGCGAGCGCTGCGGGGCTGTGGGTGCTGCAGGCGCCGCGGCTGCTGCGGTGCCACGGGGCTGCGGCTGCTGCGGGGCTGCAGGTGCTACGGGGCTGCAGCTGCTGCGGTGCCACGGGGCTGCGGGCTGTGGGTGCCGTGGGGCTGCAGGGCTGCAGGGGCTGCGGGGCTGCAGCTGCTGCGGTGCTGCGGGTGCTGTGGGGCCATGGGTGCTGCGGGTCTGTAAGTGCTGCAGGGCCGCGGGTGCTGCGGGCGCCGCGTGCACTGGCTGCAGCATGGGGCAGTGAGCCCGGGCTGAGCTGGCACCGGCATCCCCGCGTCTGCAGCTCCCCGCACGGGGGCCGCTGCGCCTGGTGAGTGGGCAGGAGCTGGTGCGGGAGGGCGGCGCGCGGGGCTGAGGCCGGGGAACTCATCGCTGGAGTGGCGCGGGGCGGTGTGCGCGTGCTGCGGCGGGTGCGATGCAGGAGCCGCGGCAGGGAAGGGTGGCCGAGCGGCTCCCGCCCCGTGTTCCCCAAGCAGGGCCCCAAGCGGCGGCTCCGTGCGCGTCCTGCCGGGACGCGGGGCGGGCTGGAGTTTGGGCCAGGAGGCAGCAGATGTCGAGTCTGCCCAGAGCAGGGAGGGTGCCAAAGTGCAGGGCAGGGCGGTTCAGATAGCGCCTCAGCGCCCGGCGCTCCCCGCGCCAAAGGTTTTGACAGGGGAGCACTGAGTTGGCAACCTGCAAAGTTGAAATCCTTTCTGTTCTTGCCTAAAGATTATTGTGTTCTTCCTGGCAACACAACCAGAGCACTTGGATGCTGTGGACTGTGGGCTGGCAGAATATCCCACAGGTGCTGAGTGTTGCCCGATGTGCGCTGCGGGTAGGTGAATGCGGGCTCTTTGTTCAAAGAAGTATCCTGCGACTCGAAACTCCTCCTTCACCGTGTCCTCCCCTGCGACTCGAAACTCCTCCTTCACCGTGTCTGCTTCTCAGGGAGGCCCCGAGCCCTGGGGGGCTCACGGCGTCCCCCTGCTTTCTTCGCTGTAGCTGCCTCTGCTGTTGCACTCATCATCTTGTGACTCACACCTGCGAGCGGCGGCCCCGAATGTCCTCGCCGAGCTGCATTCAAGCTTCACTGCAAATGGCGCTTTCACTTGGGATTTTAGTTTTTAAGATTATCTTTGCTACTGCTACTGCTGCACTTTCTGAAGTCCTTATATTTTATCTATAGCAGCTGTGCTGTTTTAATGCTGCTGTCAGTGCCAGGCCCCGTAAGCTTTGCTGACAGTGCCACATTTTTTTGCTTGTTTTGGCTTTTAGGATTTCGGGTTTTCAAGAATTGTACTGCAGTGTCCAGCACAACATGCATACCTTGTGCTGAGGATACATACACTGATCGTCCCAGTGGTCTGGAACACTGCAGGAAATGTAAACGGTGTGATAAAGGTAAGGAGGATGGCAAGTTCGAATGCTTGTCCTGCCTTTCCTGGGAGTGTGCTCCCCTTTCTGTTTCTCCCTCCAGTCTCTTGATGATTTGGTAAGAATATGAAGAGTAGAGAGGCTCTTGTCACTGTGCAGACCCTTGGAAGGTATTTACTGAAGGCAACACCGGTGTAGATCTGAAACTGGCACCAGCGAAAGTATGCTGTGTCACCTACTGCATACAGTTTGCAGGCTGCTTCGGATTGCAGCATGGTGCCTGAAGAGCTGTCCTGGGAGAATGGGATAAGGCCCATTCCTCCCTCGCAGCTAATCTAAGAACCTGTGAATTGGGAGTGTTTGGCTTTTGCCTTGTAAGTCACTTAGCACCCATGTAAACATGACTCAAGATCCCGTGGGTGTGTGAGGAATGGACTCCCTTTATACATCCAAAAAAGGAACTAACTTCACTAGCTCTGTTAATTCTCGTACTTTCCACTGATGCCTCAAGGTGCGGCTGAATGAATATTTTTGTTCTTGCACCTGCTGAATTTACTTAGGTTAACACTGTGGTTGCATGTGTGGATTTCTTTTAGGAGCCAATCTGGTGCCAGAAGTAGCATGTACATCTACGAAGAATATGGTATGTGGCTGTCCCCTGGGATATTTCTGCAGTCATTCGGGGACTGAAGGCTGTGAATTTTGCCAGCACTACACTGTCTGCTCTCCTGGCACTGTGGTGAAAGAGGAGGGTAAGCCAGCATAGCATCTGCAATGACCAAAAGCAAAACATTTCTCGTGCACAATGTGTTTGGGGGTTGATTGTGAGAAAATTGGCCATCAGTTCATCCAGAAAAAATACTGAAGAGTCAGTAAGAATGGGAAGGGCAGCACAGGCTAGGGATGCGGGACACACGTCCCCTCCTGAAAGCCTGCAGAATCCATGTATGTCCCAGAGGCTGCGGTAGCTGATGTGGCCAGGGATCCTTTTTCCATATGCAAAGGCAGCAGAAGCATGTGAGCTTTTGTCTACAGTGAAGAGTCCACAGTCACTTGGTCATTTAAGAAGACCATGCTGGACTGGAGCTCCTTTTGGTCACACGTGCAGGTGGAAATCCTGTTGTTTTCTCCCTCCTAGGCACAAAAACCACTGACAATGTGTGTGAAGCTTGTCCCCCTGGAACCTTCTCGGCCACCAACATGTCCCACAGCTGTTTACCCTGGCCCAGGTAAGCAGCTCGGTGGGTGTGCGGCTGCCCTTTCAACTGCTGAGGCTGTGATGTGCTTTTTTTGAAACAGCAGTTTCCAACTTCAATAAGGTCCTGAGTATGGAGGGCTCTTCCTTTGGCCCTGCCACTCTTGGGAACAACTTAATTTCTCTCTTATTTCCCAACTCACTAGCATGACAGATTTAACCTTCAGCCCCTTGTCCCAGCCTGTCACTGCACAGGGGACTCAGAGCCCCAGCAGAGCTGGATTTGGACCTAGGCGGAGCCGTGCACCTGGGCTTCAATAGACATGCCCCTTAGTTACAGTGGAACTGATGAGAGTTTGCTTCTGAGGAGAATCAAACTGCATTTTCATGTATTAAAATGAAGAGGTAAAAGTCAAGTCCTTCTTTGATCAGCCACGAAGTCAGAGAGACTTTCTGAACGTCCCTGGACAGAGGTGTGTGATGAAAATAGTGTTAAGTTTGCTGACATGTTTCAATGTGAATATCTCTTTCCTCACATCAGGGTCAAGCAGAATGGCCTAGTACAAGGAGAGGAAGGGGCAGCTTCAGATGCAGCTTGTTCAAATTGCTCCCGTGCTGCTGTTATCACTTGCGTTTTTATTGTACTTATGCTAACTGCTGGTGCAGTGGGCCTTGGGTATATCTGGCAAAGGAGGAAGAGGAAAAATCATGTTCCAGGTAAGTTATTGTTTTGAAGAATAGTTTTTGTTTCACCAGAAGACATGGGGCTATAATCTTAACAGCCAATTAGAGGTGATTGGTAAAGAAATGGCACCATTTCTGGGCGCCACAGTTCAGCAGTGGTTTTGATGCCTCCCTTAGAGGCTGAGCCTGTGCAGGCTCTTCACTGAGCCACGTGTCCACACATGTAAGGACAAGGTGACTAGATTAGAAAATGCATTAGTGTAAAATTCATCTTACTGCATTTTGATGGGACTGTTAACTTTTATTTGCAGAGGTTCAGAAATCAGGGGTGAGTAGCTCTTCTTTTTCTTTCATATGTTGAAATCTGAAATAGGTTTTTGTTCAGTGTTTGCATGTGCTATGTGTTCTGTGGGCTCAGTGTGTATCAGAGGAGCTTGTGGATGAGGGGAATGTAGGTGACTTCTAGAATCCCAAGGCAATGCAGTATAAGCTCATCTCAAGTGATCCTTGTTAGGGCATTTGGGATCTAGTCCCAGTGCTGTCATTATCTTATGACATTGTCCAGGAATGGATGTCCAAGGGGATTTAGGAAATGGACTCCTACTGAAAAACTGGAATTGGTCTTCTTGTACAACTGGGTATTTCTCTCTATTATCTCTCTATTCTGTGACATTGTATATCCTCTAAAAGTTTCAAATAACTACTTGCAAGATCTGAGGAGTGCCAAGGATGGGATCACGTTTTGTAGGAAAAATGTTGAATGGCCCTTATAGTTTGCACTTCTGATTTGAGAGAGGACCAGCAATAATTCCTGCTCTTACAGGAGAAGCAAATGAGAACTTAAGCTGTTAGTAGTGAAAATAGCAGACATTTGCCTAATAGAAGCTGACACTTCCTACTCTCTGGTTTCCTCTGTCATGTTTTGAAGAGTGGACAGCAGGGTCAGACACTGATATTAACCGTGGAGAATCGGGATAAATTGGTACCTGTGGCAGAGACCAGTGCCAATTCTGAAGAACGCAGTTTCCAAATAGACATTTTTGTCTGACCGGTTGTAGTCAATGCAGATGGCAAAGAAAAACACACCCAAAAGTTAATACAGAAAAAGACAGCTTATTGTGTTGAAAATGAAAGGAGGACCTACAAAGGAGCTAAAGGGAGCAGCTCTAATGGAATCTTCTGAAGCGTCACAGCTGAGTGATGGAGGAGAATGGTCAATATTGCCAGAGGTTTTAAAGCTTCTTTCTTTCACATCCTCACTTTATGGGATAGTGCCTGTGTGGTGCTTCAGGCATTTCTAGATTAATATACCTGGAATTTCTTTCTTTCTTTCTTTCTTACCTACTTGGACAGTAATTACTTGGTATGCAGGTAATTATTCCAAATTGTCTCTGTGAGAAAAGACTGTATATGTATACTTTTTTGTTTTAAAGACACTACATAACATCTACATAACACATTTCCAAAAGGAATTTTCTACATATTTTACTTTTTAAAAAGTGAAGTTTGATGGGAAAACGACTCTAGTGCTGAAAGAAACATGTGGCTTTTAATCATCCTTCATAAATGAAATGTACATACTTACTGTCTTTTGCTAGGCATCTCTGCTCAAATCTGTGCTCATATGTCACAACAAAAAAGCTTAAGGTCTCACATGAACATTATGTCTAGAAATAAAGTTCTTAACAAGGAAGTCTCATTGTTTTTTTCTTTAAGACTTTTTTTTAAGGCCCAATAAAAGTCATGTTTATGCTAGCCTTTGCCTTGCAGTAATCATGGAAGTGTGAACTGTCCACCTTTTCTTTTACTCTCATCTATTTTACATAAGAAAGAACACCTATGGTATTTACAGTTCCAATGTTAAAGCTCTGAAAGTGGCTAAAAGTAGAAGGTGCAGAGGTTCATTGATTCCTGGGTGATGCTGCAAGCCACATAGCAAGAACTTGACTAGCCCTGACTGCTGCATTTTTGAGTCTGGAGCATCTGACAAATGCATTAGTTTTACCACTTTAGCGGCAGGTATGTGATGACTTACTGGACAGGGCACAATGAACAGTATGTTATTCATTGGGCAAACACTTTTTTTTTTTTTTTTTTTAAATCTTTGGTTCTCTAAATTACTTCTTTGGTAGCTAGTTTCTGTTTTATAGGGCTGGATATTTTCCACCATTTGGCTTACTGTTGAACATACGGTTAACCACTAGTTGTTCCTCTGTAACGCATGTCTATGAGGCGTTGCTTCCATTGTTGAGTGAAAACTTGCTTTAGCAAACTGTCAAATAAACTAAAAACCCCAAATGGAAGGAGTTCAGAAAACAGTGTCAAGAAAATTTCCACGCTGTCTGTGGCTAGAGGCCAATCACTGGGTAAGCACAGGCTGTTTTTCATCTTCTTACAGCTTCCTTCACTATGAAAGACCTACCCTTGCTGCGTAGCACCCCGCTCTGGCACCTGCGCTGTTGATATTTGTGGCTTTGAACAGACTTCAGATCTTACAGCTTTGTAAATTGCAGTACTGCTCCCAGCCCACATGCAGCAGGTGTTACTCTGCACCTTGCTGCTGACACATAGGTTGTTTTCTTCCTTAAATGCAAATTGTGAAATTCGTTACCTGGCAGTAACATTTCTGACAGGATGCTTGGCTTTTTGGCTGGCATAGATCTCGCTCAGAATATGATGGTATTTGGGTCTGAAATTTCATTGCTGTTCATCTTTGCATAATCCGGATCTGTTAATTTTCACCTCGGGCTAATTAGAGTTTGTAAATCACTCTATAAACCTCAACTGGAAGGTGCTAGACATATGTCAACCTTTTAGAGGTGTTGCAGGTGTGCTGGCAGGCTGCTGGACTCTGGGCTGTCTGGTTGCCTCTCCGGTGCTCTCGCCCGCTTGCTGCACTCGCAGCGTAACTCTTTGCCTTGCTCTCCATCACTAGCAGGTACCACATCTGAAGTAAACATGTGTGTTTGATGTATCTGAAGTCTAAAAAACTTGCTATATGTTTTGGCAGGCTTTTCAAGCCACCAGGTGGCAGCGTGGAGAAGGAAATACTTGGTTTCCTCTTCTGGAAAACCCGGTAGCAGTATTTAAACTGAGGGTGAGCTCGTCTCTGTTCAGGTTTCATGAAGGTCACTAGCAGCTAGCATTAGGTAGGGGATTTAACTGTGGAAGGGACGTATAGGGATAAAGCAGAAAGGCACCTGTAGGACTTTAAAGGGGGACTTCAGCTTAGGCACTTACGTTGTGCTGGCACGGACACGAAGTGACAGATGGGAAGATTCTCCTGCAGGTGGGAGGCTTAGTAAACTTGCATGAAAAAATAAGTAATTCCATGTGCTGTAATAATGAATTGGTACAAAATCTCCCAGGCATATTTTAATTATCCCTTCAGCAGTTGTTCTAATGGCATATCTCCAGAGCTTAGTGATTTTGCAGGACAATTAACTTATCAACCTTGCGAACCTCCTCCCCTGACCTCTGCACAGCTCTACGCGCGTTCTGCTGCTTGGCATCTAGAGAAGCAAGAGCTTCTACTCTCAGCTAAGGATTATGCACACTAAGGAAAGAAAGGCACTTTAACCAACCTAGTTTTGTGGAAGAGCCACATGAAAATATCAGATACACGAGGGAAAATGGTCTTTCATTACCTGAATATGGAATTTACTTATACTGTGTGCACACAAGTAACACAGCATGGAAAATCTGGGTAAGTAAAGATAGTGAAGGGAGGCAAAACTAGTGAAGATAGACAAAATGCAGCAGTTAAATACACTTTATTTTGCCTGCCACCATACACAAATAATTAAATAATAGAAGCTGATTTATCAGAGCACTTCACTCTCTTGTAACCAATTTTTTTTTTTTTTTTTTTAAATTAAACTCTTTCAACTCGGAAACAGCAGTCAAATAATCTTTTTGTGAGCATTAGTTTCAGGTGTGATGAGAAAGATGAACCTCACTTACAGCCAGAATAAAATCCGGGCAAGAGATCACATTGAGTGTTGCAGAGATACAGAACACTTGAAGTATAAAGTTCCTACCTTAGTGCATGTATAATCCAATCCAGGAGCAAATGCAAACCTAGTCTGTATGCCAATCAATTTTACAAAGCATTGAACAGGCACACTGGGTTAATTAAAGAGCAAAAACACTTTTCAAGTGAATAAAAAACAAAAGGGACCCGTCTTGAACATCCAGATGCAAACATCTTATAGCGCAGAACTTAATCTTCATAATTCTCTCCAGATCTCTTTTAAATTAGTCCATTTGTGTTTTACTGAGTCTGTTATCTCCTAAACCAGCCTTTTCACTTTTAATAGTTTCCTAAAATTTTAGTCTAAACTATGATATTGCATGAAACTGTTGCATTTCCTGTTTGTTTTGCTAGCATCTTTAAATAATCTGACTTAAATGACTTTGATGGTGAATATTAGAGAGAACTGGAATTTAAAAAAACAGGCAAGTAGTAACTGCATTGCAGATACTGTGAATTTTGGGGGTTTCATTTCCTAAACCAGTAACTGAGTAGAAGAACCAGGAATGCCCAGTTCCTTATCCTACTATCCAGCATCAACTTATGCATCTACTGAGGTTCAGGAGAATTACAATTTTTAACATATGAAGCCCTTGAAACTATGGAGGGTTGAGGAGGACACCTATGTGCCGGGTTCTGTACCTCCAGATTTCCTTTAAGTTAACTTTATTCTAGTGTAGATTTTTTTTTTTTTTTTAAAG
Source organism: Nothocercus julius (assembly GCA_013398735.1). Classification (NCBI taxonomy): domain Eukaryota; kingdom Metazoa; phylum Chordata; class Aves; order Tinamiformes; family Tinamidae; genus Nothocercus; species Nothocercus julius. Next base: position 775,233 of record VZSV01000124.1, on the reverse strand, counting down.
GGCTCTTGGAGCTTGATAGTGTGCTCTCCTACTAATTATTTTGTTTGTTTGTTTGTTTTTAGTGCAGATTAGTTGTTCTAAGGTCATCAGGCACTGACAGCAATTCCTGTCTGAAAAATATTCTTTCCTCCCATTTATCTGCCTTGATTCTGGATCTTTGCTCAAATTAAGGTGGTCAAGTGCAGGTCTCCTTAGCTAATAGACCTAGCTGAAATGAACAAAAACCCAAAGCGTAATTCAGGTAATTCCTTTGAGGAGCTCTGTGGATACAGTTTGAATCTTTTGGAGAGATTAAATGAGCATTCAATAAACTTGCAAATAAACCCTATGTTACTACTTAGTTTCTCTTCTAAATATCACTCAGACTTTGATGGGCATGGAAGAAGGTTAATCCCTGAGGTAGTGCCAATTCCTTGAGAAAATAATCCTCTAAGATTATTTCTAAGATAGAAATTAAATATAAATGAACTACATGTTCTCACCAGCAGTAAAAGATTGATTTCATTCTAACAAATAAAATTAATATTCATGCAAAAACTACGCGGGCTTCATTCAGCTCTTACTTTCAAATGGTCAGAATCAGTGAGTCTTCCCTTAAGAACCAAACTATTGCAATTAAATAATTTTTATTTCCTTCCATGGTATTTAGATAATCAAATGTTTTGCTAGGGTGCAGTAACTAAAAACTTAAACAATTGAATGAGATTTGGTATGTGTAAGCTAAGCACTAGTAGTGATCATCTTGCTTTCCAGGGATTTATGTGCTAGAAAGAAAAGCATTTGCAAGAAGAATATTTAAAATCCACTATTAAGGACCGCCAGTTTAAATAACATCATTATGTTAGAGTACTTGCTGAAGAAAGCCACACAAAATTTTCTAATGGAAAGTGCTTCCTGAATTGGCAACTGTGATTTTTTAAAATTAAATATGTGTTATATTTTCAAGTGTAAATATTGTAAAATATTGAAAAATAGCCTATGGCAAAATGAAAAGGCACAGGTTTAAAAATAGGGTAATTGTTTCTATGAATACATTTGCTCTTTGGCAAAAATTCTATTATATACTTCTACCAGAATACGCACCTTCTTAAATATATCTCTAAAGGGAGGGGCCCTGTATTTTTAACCATAACAATAGAATTTATACTTTGAAAATTGTGGTCTTTCTACCTCACTTAGAAGAACTCAAGTGCAGTAGAAGAGTGCAGCTTTGTATTAAGTCAGCAGCTGGCAGGCATTTTAACATATAGCTCACTCTGTAAAATATCAAGACAAATAGCAATCTTACAACAAAGCAGTAATCAAAGTGCAAGTGGACAGTGTTACAAGGGCAGCACAAGAATTTATTTTACCTCTAGCCTGAATTTCAGAAAAAGCACCAGAAATGGAACCAGACTACTGAAAAATAGTTTGGTGAAATCCCTCAAACAGGTTTGCTGAGTCTCAGAAGATGTAACTGAAAGACACATTAAAATTTTTGTTTCTTGCTGAAAAAATAGATATGTACTTGTTTGTATATAGATAGTTGTTTCTGTCTGTTTGTTTTTTAATAACTAGCCCTGATGCAGTAACATAGTAACAGTCAGGATGTCATTTGAAACAGTCGTATTTGCTCTGGAGCACACTTGGCCTTCAGCACAGCCCATCAGTCATTGTGGTATTTCCCAGTGGAACTGCAAGAGCCTCTGTGCTACTGGTTCTGTGATTCTCACCACAGTAGCTGCACCATTAGCCTCGGCTGTGACTGAGCAGGAGAACATCAGGCACATCGTTGGCATATTTTATCGCCAGAGTATTTGTCATTCTTGCCAGTTTTCTGTTTGGCTACCACACTCTACATCTCTCTGCAGGATGCATGGTTGTACCCTTTTTACAGTGGAACACCTCCGAAAAGGCCTCAAAGTTCTGCAAAGATCCCATCACCCTAAACAAACAGAAGGAACTTATTTACATAGCTGCAGTGCATGGAGACCATTGCTCTGGAAAACAGTACATAATATCCATGAAGTGAACTGGAATCAGATACTTCTACTACAATCTCAGAATAAGGGACCTTCTACCTCTATGCAAGGAGAATGTAGCTAATACGACTATTGAAATTCTACAACAGACAGGCTATTTAGTGGATTCTGGTGCATTCTCTCTGTTTGGCCAATTCACTAGGGCAAGTAAAGGAATGTACACTTCAGTAGTTTCCTGGAAGTTACTGGAGAAATTCTGAAAGTTAGTCTAGTTTTATCTTGCCTGTTAAAACAGCTGCTTGCAGATGAGTCACTCTCTCCTTTGGCAGTATATTGGTGCAATGGGTGAGCCGAGTAATGTCATCAGTTAATAAAACCCACCTGTATTTCAGAGGACTGTGAACATCTGTCTTTATTGACTGGCTAGCATATTCCGGTCTGTAGGAACCACACCAAACCTAGACAAGAAGGATTAATAGTTGAGGGTCAGTATTAAAGGGAATTCAAACCAATTAAATGACAGGCCCTTGAATGTTGATGCCCCCATATGTCAGGTCTGACAGGTTGCTAGGAGTCCTGCTTTTCCTGTATCCTCATTCCATCAGGTTCCAGTAATGCCCTCAGACAAGTTACTGAAAAATCTTTCCTCTAATAACTAAACTCTCTTTCACATCTGTCTTGCAGACATTTTGATGAGTACTGATGATGATGAATACCATACTCAGCAGAGTTCAAGACTATTATTTTCTCCCTAACCTTTAGGATAATCTAATTTATACTTTTATGCAGCATGTGGTGGGTATCTCTGTGTTCTCACCTGGGCAAAGTTGAGGAAGAAAAGCTGTTTGTGGGACAGATTCAGTCCAGGCAGCTCTGGCTCCATCCCTTCCCGTTCAAGCCATTTCAAATAGGCCTAGATATGATTAGAAAGTCAAATCAGAAGAGCAGCTGGACTGCTGCTTCAGACATGATATATTTTTGAATGTTATTTTTGGGGTAAGAAATTCCAGTCACAAGGTATGTGAACCCAACATGTTTTATCTTCAGCACTTTTATAATTCTTACCAGTATAATACAACTGGTATGGCTAATTTTTGAAAAATCTGTCATAAGTATGTTGTTGTTTTTTTCCATAAAAAACAAATACACAAGTATGATTTGCACTCATCTTCTGAAGTACCACACTGTGAACTAAAACTGTTAAAAAGTAAAAAAAGAAACCTAAATCTAAAGCAAAAGTGGAGGTTTAAATCTGTAGTTGTTATTGGCCAGTGGATCACCACTGCAAGTATCTACTTGTGTTCTTTAGGGAGTCACTTGGGGATCTATTCTGAATTTCTGTAGAAAGGTGGCTATGTCTCAGGAAGCAAGCACAACAAAGTATGACTGCTGCTGCTGATTACTATCTTCTTGAAATATTAGATCAGTACAGTAACTGAAGTTGAATGCCTGTGATTGCAGCTTGAAGTAAAATCATCAGGCTAGGTACGATTTTTTTGTCTGCAAGAATTTGTTTCTGGGAGTAAAGTGTTAAGTCTTCCCCATGCTTTTATGGTGATGATTTTTATCTCTTCAGGTAACTGCTGATAAAACAGCTCATAATAACCTTGCTCAAAGTTAAAACCATTACCCGTTATCGTTAGACATTAATTGGCCAATTTTCTTTTTTTAGGAATATTGACATAATGGAGACAAGTTAATGTGTCCTCCTGCTGTAAATTTCAAATGTTTTATTACCTTATCCTCTTAGTTGCTGAGATAGTCCCAAAGCACACAAAACAGGAAAGATTGAGGTAAGGGTAAAAATACATTCAATGCCATAGAAGCTCAGAGGATCATGCATTCAGGTTATTTATGTCATACCACACTACTTTTCCACATTTGTAATACATTTTAGAGCCAAGTAAGTATTCACCTGAAAAAAGTAATTAATTTTAATGGTATCCATCAGAGTCAGAATTGTCATTTTAGATTTCTGAAAATTAAGGTTGTTCTTCTATAAACACCCTTAACTGTTCCCACATTTAAAACACCAGAGGAAAAAGTTTTACCATGACAACTATTAGAATTATTCAGAGAAAAGAACATTCCATGCTCACACCTTAGCTCCCATGTAAAGAGCCTTCCTGCTGATAAATACTCTGTTCTTATCTAGACTGAGAGTTTCTAAGCCTGGAGGACCAAAGATACTGGACTTCCCTGAGGCTAGAAGGTGACTTTCCTGATATAGCAAAAGAAATAAGATGACACAGAACAGTGTTTTATGTTTTGATAACACCAAGATGGACAGCACAGTTTTTGAACTTGCAGCATGGCAGTACTGCACTGAAATATCAATAGCATTTCTCCTGTTTTGAAAACAGGTGACTAGCTGAAACAACCTTTTACCCTGGAAAGAAGCAGCACTACTGAGATTATTAGTCCTTGCATTTATATTCTACCTACTAGCTGCATGGAAATAAATAGAAGCAAGCTATTTTCCTATAGTTTATAACACCCAAGAAAGCAATAAAAGGAGCTAGGCTTCCAGAGGCAATTTTTTTTTAGTAGATATGATTTGTATCCCCCTTGAGGAGATGGTATATCCTTCAGTTCTTTTCATGTCCTACCTTACATGTCACTTTTCAGATAAAAGATAAAAAGCACGACAGAAGTAAACTCGGAAAAAAACAGCTGCTGTGCTTCATAACATCAGCAAACTGTGTTGCCAAGGAGCCACTTTCTGTTGCTATCTGAAAAGCTGTTTGAAGCTGTAGCTCTCATTTTCAGAATCACAGACTTTCAGAAATGGAGAATCTTTTACTCTTTCTCCTACATAGCACTGTAGGTTATCTGAACATCGTGCATGAAGCATTGCGCAACAGCAAAACCATAGCTGGGAGAATTAGGTGGTCTTTGCCAGAGTGCACGAATGCAACAATTCTGTTCTATGGATGCACAAGGACTCAAGATTTACAACAGAGGCTTTAATTTTTTGAATAGGGTAATAACATGTTAATGATGCACCGGATCAAAACCATGCACATGACCTACGATGCACAGATGACTCCACTGCTGAATACAGGGAAAAATTCACTCATAATATATTTGAAAGGTACCTTATAAGCCTGTCGGACTCCTCCATTATCTGCAATATTTTCTCCTAATGTGCTTATTCCACTGACCTGTAACAGAATAATAAGTCATTTAGTCTATAATCAGTAACTTCATTCATTCTAAGAATCACAAGTGGAAGCACAATCATAAATTACAGATTCACAGTCATGTATAGAACAGAAGGCAACAGTGACTTTGAGTTAGGTTAAAGAAAACAGAGAATGAAAGAAAGCAATAATAACTAGCTTTAAAGTTGTAGATTAGAATAGAAATTTTGCTATTAATAGAGCAAACAGACTGCAGGCTGCTGTGAAGAACATATGCTATCAGGATTGAGGGTATTATTTCATATGACAAAATGCTTCAGGGTTTTCTCCTCAGAATTTGAACTAAGTGCTTGAAGCCCTGTTGCTTTCAAACCAGCAACAGCTTCTGCTCCCTCTCAATGTTCTAAATAGTACAGTTTCTGAGGATTCTACTTACATTTTCTCCTCCAGCGAGCTCCCATGTGTAGTTCCCATACTGATAAACCATGCAGCGAGATTGCTCCTTGAAATGCATAGCTGAGAAGTTGCTCCACCAGTCAAACATATTTCCATCTTTATCGAAATTCCGACCTGTACATAAAACCAAGAAAAATGGAAAGCTTTGAATGACAGCACATTCTCCAAAGGAACCTGAGCAAGCACTCTTCTACAGTAGCATCTGTTTCTTTTTAATATTGGAGCTACACTTCCTCCCACTCTTTCCTCCTTTGATTTAGTTGATTCAATATACCCTCATTGTCTGTGTTCCAGAGCTTTACCAGAAATGTCTTTGGTAAGGTTGATATTGCCACAGGACAAAGGAATGGACTAGATCACTTGTGGTCCTTTCATTGCTACTCTACATTTCTGTCATTCCCTGTTCAGCCTGAACTTCAGTTATAGTACTAAGACTTTGATGTAGTTTCAATTAGATTACAGAAACATCATATAATTAAATTCACCACCTCCTTTTAAGTGTCCAAGGTGCTTATTCTCTGTGTCCATGTAAGAAAACTGACGACCATAGAAAATTAATGACTTTGCCACAAGGAAAGAAAGCTAGAAGCAAAGTTCTGGTGTTTTCTCAGCGTTGGTCCTCAGTGGTGACTTATTGGGCATATATGTACATGTATGCATGTATACTTCCATCACAGCAATGTGTAAATTTAATTTCCTACAGAGTAACGACTGCAATTGTGAAATAAATATTTCCTTAGATATCTTCTTACCATTGTCATCAAAGCCATGAGTAATTTCATGTCCAATAACCATCCCTATCCCCCCAAAGTTTAGTGCTTGTGGTTGATGTTTGCTGAAGAATGGAGGCTGTAGAATCCCAGCAGGAAAAACTGCAAAAAGAGAGAGAAAGGGGGTGAGATAGGTTTATGGCAGTCAGGAAGGGTCAGAAAGAACCTAAAATATGAGATTCGTAAAGACACCATCGTATCTCCATGGGTGAAATTGTTTCTCTCTTGATAAACAATGACAACTTATTAATGCATTAGTTCAGCACATCTGATCTATAGTATCTGCTCATTTGAGAGCCAACTATCATTTACATTTCAGCCTTAGCCTAATTTGGTATATAATGTATGGTCCAGTGAGTAATGAGCTAAATGTTTAGTAACTGTCCTCTGGAAATATGTACAGTTTGTGCTTTAGAGCCATTTTATAGGAGAGCTAATGGATGTTTTATTGCCTTATTTTGTTTATGTTAAATAAAGGTTAGCAATCATATGCAGGTTACCAGCAGGACGCAGCGTGTAAAACATGCTCAGCAGTAATGCCTAAAAACTACCAACTGCTCTTTAATGCCACTTTTGGGTGGGAGAAGAGGGAAAGAAAGAAACCTTTCTTCCATCAGTGTACTGAAAGCAAGCCTCAAAAAGAGTTAATAGGATTTACCTTCGTCCTATATAAGTAAGATGAAATGCAAATAAGCTTCTACAGAAATTTAGATGCAAACACTTCATTCTAATGAGACATTTGCTAGAATTTAGCCTGTATCTACACTACTGTGAATAGATGTGCTTGGATTTTGGCTTGTATTTTCAGATCCAAGCAGCTTCTGCCAGTTGCTTCTGCACTGCTTGTAGGGGCAAAGCTCTACAGAGAAGCAGTCTTCAAAGCTTAAAGTCTCTGCCTGGAAAACTGACTCACAGATGATTACAATCCTCATAAAAGCAGCACAGAGCCCCCTACTAAGGCTGAGGAACTAGCCGTAGCTTTTGTTGCAAAGAATCTACAACAGCAACCGCGGTCTTGAGCTGGACTTCTGGCCACCTGCACCGGCTCAGTGAGCATGGAGAGTGCAAAGCCAGACAGGTTCATCAAGTCTCACCATGTCTGAAGATCTTTTTGCCTGTTAAGAACAACAGTGGTCAGGCTAGCAGCTCTCCAAAATCAAACATATCTGTCATCCTGCAAGTTTCTTTGCTCTGGTGTGCCTCTTATCAAAATAATTTCAATTTTATCTGTACAAATGGCAAACTGAGGAGCTGCTCATACGATTGCCAGGAATGTAGAAACATGAGTATATCCATCTCAGAATACAAGGAGTGCACACTAGTCTCTGAAGCTGGCACTCATATAACAGCTGTTAGTGTCTCAGGTTTTCAAACATAGGGCATTTTCAATTACATGATAGGTACTCTGCCCACCAGGTTGAAAGAAGTTGAATATTAATCAACAAAGCAACTGCTCAAACAGAACAGCCTGTCTACATTGCTCAGAATTTCCATAAGGTCAAAGGCAGGACTGCCTCTGGAGAGGAGATTCAAGCCCTCGTGGTACAACAAATGATTATCTAGTTCCCCGCAGCTGTTAAAATAATTGTAAACTTACCTATCTGGTTCCGATTGGGAGAATAGAATGCATTGACCACCGCAGCTCCAATTATCCATCTAAAAGTAAATATTGAATGCAAGTTAGTCATGAACTTTTATAAACATTGAGTTATTCTGCAAAACTGCAAATCTGCAGTCAGAAATCTGCAAGTGTCTATGGTTGGAGCCAGATATTTCATAGATAATGAGTATTTAACTTTGACAAATAACTTCTGTTTGAAGTAAACCACTTTGGGAAAATCTGTTGGTTTCAGGTAACTATTTATTCTTGGTCTCTGCTTTTATGTTAAGTAGTTTCAATGTAATATTGAATGAGAAGCAGCTTCATGAAGGATTAGAGCGAGTGATAGAATTGGATGAACCCTTAGTGTTACAGGCAAGCAAAGAACGGTTTAATTTTAGGGAAAAAAATTAAAAGATCGCAAACATAAGCATTCTCAGTTATCAACAACATATTACTTAAACATATTAACCATTATTTCAGAATTTAGGAGGATGTCTAGGTAGTGTGCATGCTAGACACTCACATATCTTGGTCAACTCTCTCTCGAAGTTTCTTCAGGCTCTTTTGGGCTCCAGCTCTCAGGTTTTCCAGGATATTTTCGAAGTAGTTGTGCTCACTGAAGTTTAACTGAAGAAACAGATATCCCAGTATTATAGTAAGCTGTGCTGAATGAGGAATTCCTTGTGCCAGTGAATGCATCTTCTAAAAATGTTTTGATGGCAATGTGCTTTGCAGGCATTTATTTATAAACCATGTAACACAATCAAGTTTGTAGACTATCAATCAATTTGGAAATGACAGTCACATAATTACAATTAGTTCAAATAGCAAGGCAGTATGGTTAAGTTATTACATGCACTTACTGAGGTGCATATAGCATACTTACATTAGCATATTCCTGATCTAATTTTTCATTGTGATCTTCCAAGATATAATCTGGGTAGCCAATTTGTTCTTTAATTGCCATTGCCTACAAGAAAAGAGAGCTTAATATTGCCTCTTAGTTGTACAATTTTTAAATTTCACATAGTTTTTAAAATTCTTTTACTTACACACACCTGTTTGTGAGAATTTGATGCAAATATTGTGATAAAATGCACCTTATTGCCTAGTAAGAGTCTTGTACATGAAACATACAGTCATCTTCTCATCTCCAAGTGAGTCTAGCCACTATGGCAGACCTACAGATGCTAAAGCATTACATGACAGGACTTGGACTTAAGCCTCATTTAATGCCTCTTCTCTTGCTATTGTAACAGCGCTGATCCTAAAGTCAGTGAAAAGCTTGCTTTGGAAGACGGGATTGGATTCAGTTGTCATTTTCGTAGTTGCATTTGGTATCATCTTTTCTCCTCATTTCTAACTTGGTTCAAAAGATTCATCAAAGGAAATATAAATGTTTGTGAGTTAATAAAGGAATAAAAAAGGGACAATTTAATAGGATAACGGATAACAAAGGATAATGCCCATAGAATCCTTATGTTTTTTCTCTCATTTGAAGAGGACCTGGGAAGTGATACTACAAAATTCCAAAGGTTTCGTATTGGCAACAGAATACTGAAATTTCTTGCTATCTCTGACCTTCTCACGAGCTTTTTCTTTAGATGTCTCATCCATCCACTGTAACTCATCTAGGGTCTCAATAAACACTTCGCGGATTTTGTCTATTAAATCTCGGACCTAAAAGAGAGGCAGAAAGAGATTAATCATACACACACTATTCTCTCCAGACAGAGCTAAGGGGGTTAAAGGCTTCCTGCTGAAAGTTGATCTCCCCACATCCTTTGTTCTCAAGTAGGGTACTTGGCATTTAAAATAGCATCCCAAATGTGTTATGCCTTGTAACTCCTGGCTGATGGACACTCCTTTATTTGTGAGATGCTAACTGGAGGTACTAGGGTGGAGGCAAGGAAAATACTGGTTGAAATAAAGAAAAATAGTTTTTGGAGTATACACTAGTTATACTGTTATTCAATATCTATTTCCATTCACCCATTGTTGCCTTTTCTCTTGTGAACTGTCCCAACAGAAAGCTTTTAGGAATGAGGGAGTCAGCTGAATGGACTGTGCACCCCCCAGGCTGAGCCCATGATTCTTGCTATTTGGGATGTCTTTGATTAAAGATGCCTCTGGAAATACTCCACATTTTCAGTGTATATAAAGGAAGCAGAAAAGCATCCTGAAAGACCTGGACGAGGCCCTGGGCAACTTGCTCTAGGTGACCTTGCTTAAGCAGGGGAATTGGACTAGATGAAAAGTGTACAACAGCATGAAAGGTAAACTACCTACCATCCTCTTACTCTCACCAGCAAATGTCTCCCTTACATACAGTGCTCCCACTGCATTCTCCATGTTGTTGTTGACATAACTCACACACTCCCTCCAGCGGGCTTCTTCTAGCGTTGTCCCATAAAGTGCCTGGAATATATCATATAGCATTAATTCTGTCTATAAAACTTATTTCCAGATCCTCTGTCAAGTCACTGCCTAAAGAGGAGACTAACCTAAGACAAAGGTTTCCATTCTCGTGACTGCAGTTTTCTCAGATTTATGCTTTGGGATTACATGATTGTCATTGTATTGACAAGGACTGGACTTGGTGACTGAGAGTCTCCTTCAGTACTATGCTCTAGAGTCTCTTTAGGAAGAGAAAAGATACCTTCCTGTAGCTGGCCCGAGCATCCTTGAAACGCTGACTCAGGCTGCTGACTCGATCAATTATCAGACGCCAAATTAGGTAGTTCTGGATGGTGCTGTGTGAAAAAGCAAGAGCAAATTCCCTTTAAAAAGCAACTCTAGTGCAGTTAGTTGGAGAGGAATCTTAATTTTGAGTGGAGATGACAAAGCAAGCAATTGCTGCCAGCTATCACTTTCATAGTATCTACAGGTGTCTTCTGCTATTTAGCACAGGCTGGTTAACTGCGAAGGCATCCAGGCTGAGGGCTTGTTCAGGGACTAACTTTCTTCAATTTTCTGATTTTTTTCCTTCTAAAGTGTAAAAAGAGCTAAACCGCATGCTCTAGCTTTTATTCCAATGTAACCTAAGCATTTACAGGCTACATGAGATGTTTACTACCAGAGACCTCAGGAGAGAAGAATGATGTTTTTCTTGCAGTGCTCTTTGGAGAAAGGGAAGTATTACCTGTTTTATAGTGAGGTGGTATGATATTTTTCAGAGAAGCTCTGGCAGAACTAGAAGGTGGACCAAATAATTTACATTTCCACAATACTGTGACTTTTGTGCTAGATCTTCCCCAGTTTCTTTACCTTGCTGAATACTTTGAGATAATTGCTTTCAGCTCCTGCAGGTAGGGCATGCCATACACCACCACCTCCTCCTCTGGGTCGATTTGAACACTTACTGAAGACATGACACCTTGGATGAAGACGGTCCAGTTAAACTCCTAGGCAGAGAAAGAGACAGATACACAGATGCCAGGTATGTCAGTGCTTTATAACTTTCATAGCTTTCTACATTCTCTGGGATTCGACAGTCTGCTGTTGGCAGTACAGCTTACATACAAGTAGCGCAAACCTACTGCATATAGATATTTGTGCTTATTGTTCTAGCAGCACTAAGGCCCAGCTGTTCTTAGAGTATCATGTTGGAAGAATTTACTGTGTTCAAATTTGTGCTGATTATTGAAATCTTGATCATGTTTTTTTGCTTTTGAAATCACTAGGAACCAAAGATCCAGTTCACTTCTTTGATGCATAGGACTCCCAAGCATTTGTTTTCCCCTTGAGATTCATGAATTTCATTTCCTGCTAGGTGCAGGGACAGAAAATACAGCAAATGCTGTAGCTGTAGTGTTGCTCAGTAAAAAGATGCTTATTAAAACACTTCTAAGATTGAGAATTGAAATGATTTTATAGCAATTTTTGTTGCATCACTGCGATGAATTCACAAAGCCATTTCCAATTGTCATGATAATAAGGATGAAAGGAGAAGGTTGAAAGTTGTGAGCTGCTAATTAAACACTTACATTCAATGAAAACTTTTCCTGTAGCTCTTTTAGAGTCATTTTGTTGTATAACAAGGTCACATCATGCCTTTCCTCTGCAGGGGTAGTTGCCTGAAGACATTCAGAAGGTTATTACTAGAATCAACTGACACAAGTGTCAATGGCAGGAATCACATGAACGTACATGCACATATACATACTCAAACAATTCTGAGAATAAACCAGTCTCTTTTGGAAAAGAAATTTCATTTAATGGTGTCCAGTATTGCTTTCTACATATCAGTACAGTAAAGTCATGCCCCAATGATTAACTTAATATGAAGTTTCATTGGTATATTGAGACAAGAGACTCCCTCTATCCTCTTTGGAATGGAAGACAAGGCTTTTCCAAGTCTGCAGAACCCTACAACAACTGAAGATGCCAGAAGTTGGCCCTTGCATTATGGAGTTACCATAACGTATGCTTAGCAGAAGGTGCGTTATATGGTTTTAGCAAACTCCCAAGAATAAGCATGTCTGGAACTAGAACAGACACAGTAACTATGTATACAGCAGGCATATTTATAGACATAATTATACATACAGAAGCTCCGATTTCTGGGCTGCCCAAGCCATAGCAAGTCTTCTTCCTCCTGCTGTCTTCTAGGCTATGAGTTTTGTGCTATGCTGAAAAGTTCTGCACAAGAGAGCAAGACAGGCTCTTTTTTCCCCATGCATCATCCCAAATTCTTGATTTCTATACTCACATTTGCAATTTCAGTTTCAAGCTGCATAACTTTTGCCATTTCCTCTTGGACAAAAGAATCATCTTTAGACATATTCTTGTCTTCTCGGATCATTTTGGCAATGGTGATCATGAACTGCAGGTAAGCTTCTCTGACCTGTACACACAGGAAATTAAACCTGTGCATCTAGCAGCATGGGAAAAAGTATATGGTTTGTCCTTCCTCATTCAGCAGTCAGTTCATGTTATTTTAGCTTTTACAATGTCCTGTGGAAAAGCTTGGCCCAGTAAAAATGATATGGCATAACCTTTGTCTTTATCTCCAATGAAACCCTTTCCACTCCATTTTCTTGCCTTTAATATTTTTTCTACTATACTGGATTCTCCTGCAATACCTAGGACATAAATTGATCCTCAAACACACCATAATGCAGTTGTCGGTGTCTAAATATGTAGTGAGAGTAATGCTTAGTTTCCCTATGCAATCCAACTCTCTGGAGCTCTGGGTTAAAATTACTACTTGAGCAAGTACAGAAGGCTCCGTGTTTTGAAATATGCTATGGGAACAGTGATCCTTCTTTAGGGTAAAAAATGAAGCTTAAAGTTCTCAGAGTAATACCATAAATCCTCCAAATCCTTTGTTTTCAGTGGCTGAAAGAAAAACTCTCCTGGTTCCTAGTGATACCTTTGCATTATTTCTAATAGGAAGGTATAGCTGTGATTTATGCCTCAGAATGCACCTTGGAAAGATATTTGGCTGCGGAGGGAGTTCAGTTTTTTGATACAGGAAGGCTTAATTTTACCTATTATTCTTTCTTCCTCCATAGGCCTTGGAAACAAGATAAACACAATAACTGTTGTGAAATGAAGCCTAGGCAGTTACATGATGATAATTTATGTTTTTAGGCTGAATGCTGAGGCCTTAATCAGGCCAGACTCCCACAGGCCTCTGCAGGAGTTTTGCCAAAAGATGCTGGACTAAGCACAGGGGGAGTGCAGAGTCATCAGAGTTTGGTTCATTATTTATGGGAAGTGAGCTGTTAAATAGCAAATAAAAAGGGGTTGTGTCTCCTCTTTATTCATTAGAATTAAGAACAAATCCATAGTACCCCCTTTCTTTTTTTTTTAATATCTTCAATTTTAAATGATATTAAATACTATTTGCTTTATTTGCTAATTTAGGATCATCTATGTATTGTACTTGATCTTCTACTTCCTACAAGTCTTTTAAGTCTGACTAGCATCCAGACATACATAAATATCTGCTTTCTGATATAACCGTATAAATATGCTGTATAAATATAACTATGAAAGTGAAACTTGCAGAGCAGAGTACTACTTCCACCAGCTACCAGCAGACTACAGGGCAGTTATCTGCTGTTCCCTATGCAACTGTAAGTGGAGATTGTTAATCTGTCTCATAATATAAAACCCACAGAAAATGACAGTTTACAAAGGTAGTCAGAAGGAGATGTTAAAACACAATCCCGTCAAAATTTCAGAGCATTATATCTTAGACTATATTATTTTATTTATTTGGAAATATATTGAAACACATTAAAGTCAGTGGAAAGACTCCCACTAGTCTCACTGACTTTTGGATCTACTTTTACAACCACCAGGCAAAAACAAAAAGTCTGAAATGCTGACTGTTGTCTCTCTGTGTTCCCTTCCATTCATGTTAGGAAATTAGTTTAATGGTAGGTTGTAAATCTTCTCTGTTAGCATGACGTAATTGAGAAAAATAAAAAGTACTAAAACAGTATTTTTCAGTTTGGAAACTGATAAATTTTCTAGCTATGTTTGTAATAATTTACTAATTATTTACCATCTTCCCCTTCCACCAGCAGTTTAGCTGGCAGAGATGAGCAGTTTGAACTTAATTCTCACAATGCTGTAAACAAATTACAAGGAATACTTACCCTTTGATAGTTGCCTCCATTAAAGTAGTAGTCTCTGGATGGCATTCCTAAACTAGGTTGGTCAATCTGAAGGAAATTATATTCTTTAGTTAGTGTTGCTCAGGAACAGGTGTTGTTAAGGGGGGGTCCTCGAAAGGCATCATGACTTCTTGGTCTGAAGGACCACACTTAGCAAACAATCAAGGAAAATTTTAGCTTTCTAGAAACTGGGGTGACATGGAAGCTACAATCTCTCTCTCTCTCTGAATTTCTAGATGAGGACAGAAAGGCTATTTAGCATGATTCATTAAGCAAGTCTTTCAGTAATCACTGAGGTTTCAGAATAATTTTGAGCAACATAGAAAACAAGCATTTTCTCTCCAGGGCTGGATTTCATGCATAGAAATACATGAATGAGCTCTTAAATATTATTTATTTACCTATTTTAAAAACTTATGATGTCCTCCTATATATTACATTGCACCAGCATTTGCAAGTCATAAGAATTTACAATCACTAAATGTTGTTTATCAGCAAAAGTCCATTAATTTAATCAAAATCAAATCAATTTAGTCTACTATATAATGTCTCTCAAAGTGAATTTGAGACAGATCTGTAGCATGGGATACGAATTGTTGTGTACGTTTTGTCTATACTGTGCATACTAACTGATTTATGGAAAGCTAATCTGTTGATGTGCAGAAAACTATCTAATATGATTTTGGGATACATAAATAATTCCCCGCATTTTTTTTCTTACATAAATGATATGTCTGTTGGAATCCCGGTCATCATTCCACACAAACATGTCAATCAGGACACGTTTGTTAAATCTGGAGTTCATTATGGAGAGTTTTTCTTCCATGCTCCAGTTTGGCTCTGGGAGATAAAAGAGAAAATATACATTATACACTATCTCTATACATCAGGATTGGTAAAGCTGTATAGCCTGTGAGCCTATTGCTCAAGTAAACTAAAACCATATGAAGATATTTTATTTGCAGAGGACATTCCTAGAGTGGCCAGAAAGGGCTAGGCAGTGTTCCCACAGGGGTTATCTACCTCAGTGATATATTAATCATTTTTTGATTACTTTATGAATGCCTATATGTAGCATAAATCACCATGACTGTATCTAGTAAGGCAATGATATTGCAAATCCTATTAATATGCAAGTATTAGAATGTAATTATACTAATTATACTGGTTATATATATATATATATGTATGTATTATATATATTTTTTCGCTTTTCATGTTCATCCTGCAATTTTCCTAAAAGCATCTTAGAACGTCCATTGCTCATGAATGAAGTGTTAAATTTACAGTATCTCAATTACATGGGTCACTTTATGCTAAATGTGTCCAATACCCTGAACTTTTGTTTATCAAGAAAAAAATAAAACTGAGAATGTAATATAATGACATCAGTCTAGTTAGTGCAGAAAATAATTCTGACTAAGCACTACTGAATTTTTTGGGGGAATTACCTTTGGTGTTATTCCAGTCTGCAGAAGCCACTGGCCAATCTCCAACCATTGTTAAGACCTCTAGTAGGGGCAATGAACCGCGCTGCTCTATAAGACCTGAGAGAAGAAAGCCAAATACTGTAATTTTTTAAATTGAAAAAGATGAAGAAAAATATTTTTTGTCTTTAACATACTAAATCTGCAACTGAATCCGTTATATCTAAGTATAAGAGGATAATCTTCATACCATGAAATCATCTGTCTACTCCTGAACATTACTAGTCTTCAGAAAAAACAATGAAAACACTTCTGCTCACTTCAGTAGGGATTTAGATTGAAAGGCTTTGGAAAGAATGAAATGGAGAGTATTTCTTCATTCAGAAGAAAGAGTTTTGCATTGCTACCAGAGGTAGATAATCCATCCTTTTTGTGTTCTGGAATGCACATACTAAGTCCTATAGATGTAGCAACGTGTCTTCATTCACCTGCATGAAGATTAGACTTCCAGGCAAGGCCATGTGGGTTAGACAGATCTGACTGGACTTTTGCCTGAGTTGTAGGTTTAATATTCATCAGGAATACCAATGGAGAAAAAAAAAAAAAAAAAAGAAGAGACTCACTCTCATTCATGCATGATTTGTAAAGTATTTTAGCTTTCTGAAATGCCTCTCTGTCCCCTTGATCTGAAGACTCCAACACACCTGGGGAAGGAAAAGTTGCAGTGATATTTTGCCCTGGAGATCTTTCATCTTTCCATAGAAGTGACTGGGAATTCAGGGCAATGATAAACACTTGTTATCTGAGGCTTCAAATACTGTGAAACCAGAGCGCTCTTTAAAAGTGCTATTAACAGAAAAAAACTGTCAAGAAGAAGGACATGCTCAAAGCTTGTCCTGCTCCCTCTGAAGTCAGTAGCAAGGCACCTATGGCTAATATTTTAGTGGGAACAGGATGTTTCCACAAAATGGATGCAGTAAGAGACAGAGAGATTAAAGGACTAGAGGATTTCTCCATATAATATGTGGTAGGTAGTAGATAATATATGAAACTAAAAGCAAGTTTATAACCAAGGATAGATAAAACAAACAAACAAACAGTGTAACCTCATTCTTACCTTTCAAGATGATCTCCAGCTCATCTCTCAGGATGTCAAAAATGCTGTATCTGGAGCTAGTTTCTGGGATAACATGCCGATTAAACCAGCCCCCGCAGGCATACTGGTAGAAATCCTTGCAAGGTTCAGCTGTTGGGTCCATATTCTGAATTATTCTAGCAGCTATACATCAAAATCAAGAGAGCTGAGTTCCATAGAGTGCCAAATAACCTCTGGATTACCAAAAACTGCCAAGCAGGTGCTTGGCAAGAAGGCATCTTGCATATATTGCTCATACAGGATAGGACTCATTCTTATTGTGAAGACTCCAAGAATCCTACTCTAATTTATAGATGATAGGAAGTGTCTGACACTGGACTTTTGCACTGGGATCATATTGCTTGCAGAAGGAGCCTCTAAATGGCAACAAAAACAGTATACAATGGAAAAGAGGACAGCTATACATTATTATTGTCTCAGGCAGCAAGTATAACCAGCCCAAGTGAAAGTTTCATTCCTTACAAATTTATCCAGTCTTAGAGCACAATCTATTGTGCTCTTGAATTGTTATTCAAGTTTAGGTAGACCTAATAGTATGTAAATCCTGACTTCTGCAGTAATCATTCATAGTAAGAATCATTACCTGCTGTAACACATCCAGGTGTGGTGCATATGTTTCCTGAACTGGTGCCATAGCGAGTACCTGCAGGAAGAGGAATAAGAAAGCAGATAAAATTAGTTGTTTAGGAAAGAAATTCCTGCCAATGCCATTCACCAACAGCCAAACACCAACATTAGTGACAGGTCTGTTTAATTTTAGAGCAAATGAACGTTACTGCCAACAAAAGATCCAGTGACAACTGTGAAGACATTGTTTATTTTCAGATTTATGAGGAAATCTTCTGTGAAAGCAGGACTGACAGTGAGCTTCCCTTCACCTGGAAGAAGGATAGGAACAGCTTGTTTTCCTGCTGACTGTCTCCATAGGTGCTCTGACACATATTGAACGTATGATGTCAACTTTTATACAATATACTAAGATGCTTTAAGCATCTGAGCTTTTTCTTTACCTTCAGAGCCACAGTGACTGAGAGTTTTAAACAGGGTAGAAAAGCTCATAGCTGGATTATTGATTTCATACTGGCCTTAGGACACAAAAGTCAAACTGAAGCCAAAAAAAAAAAAAAAAATCACTTTCTGAGGTATGAGAAAAAGACCCGCAGCACAGCCAAAATTTTAGGTATGCCTTGGTTCTGAGCACAAGAAAATTAATTTTGCTGTTTTAATTTCCAATCTTTGAAAATTAAATAGTTCCGTTATGTTAGATAGAACACTATGTCTGTCTACAGTGGAAAAACTCTTCCACCACCACTCTCCAATAGGATCAGCATGTTTTAAACTTTTAATTTTTTTTTTTTTAATATCCTTACACTAGAATACTTGCAGAAAAGTTACTCAGAAAAAATCCTTGCAATGAAAACAAATGTTTTACACGAGAGCAAACAAGATTACAGTAATTCACACAGGAAAAAAAAAAAAAAAAAGAAACAGTAGGGGAGAAAGGAGGGCTTTGAAGTTCTTCAGTGGAAACAACATAAAAAGCCCCCACTGTGATTGGGAATGTAACATTCAGGCTTCAGTTCAGTGCTGTTGAGTTGTGTGAGCATAGATCTGCATTAGAATAACTGCATGTTTTAGTAGCTAGCAATCTCAGCTCAGGATGAGCAAAATAGTTGCAATAATTCAAAGCTTCACATACAGAAGTTTTGCACTTTTATATAGATGAAACAAAGGCAAATTTTTGGAGAACTTTCCTTAACTCTCTAATAAAAAAATTGAAAAAAAAAAAAAAAAAAAAGAATTAGAAGTGCAGGGTATTTCCAAAGGAAGAAACCCCCTTTTGGAGAAAAGGAGAGAGTAGTTCAAATCCATTTTGACATTTTCCAGAAAGGGGAAATAGTAGAGGGTAAAAACGAGTTAACTGCAAAAATATGCCACATTTCTTCCAGCCTTGCTCAGGCACCAGAGAGAACTTCTCTGAAGCTTTTTTAATCAAAGCTTCTCCCTTTAATATACCCTGAAAATGTACAACCTGTTTCTGGAACCCTAGTGCTATCAATAAGATTCTAACTGCCCTCATTCAAAAAGCCTTTGTGACTGAGAAAATGTAATTGAGCTGCATGAGCATGGAAGCCAAATCTGTTCTGAAACCTTGGTTGCACATACAGAGCCCTGAACCTCTGCCACAAAAACAGATAATTAAAAATGGCTGGTGAGCAGCTCAGTTTACTTTGAAAAGCGGCTTCTTTGTTTTTCTATCAATTATCTCTTTTATGCCTCAGTACCATTCCTGACAAAGAACAAAGCCAACCTGACTCTGTATGAGATATGACCAACACTGCCTGTTTTACTTCACAATGTATTTATTGGGACTTTGCTCACTGCCTGAAGCTTTGTAACTGTACCTCATGAACCTCAAATAACTAGAAACACAAATATAAAAATATACTTTAAAATATCTATCAAGATTTAGATGGGTGTGATGTGAAACTTATGAGCATAACATAGTAACAGTGAGGCATAAATTCATATTTGACACTAATGTAAGTCACAAAAAAATCAATCTGTACAAGGGGAAAATCAGTTCAGTTTTTTCCGAATCAGTTCAGTTCTGAAAACCCTGGTACCCAGAAAGCAAACGCCTGGGTGGAAGAGTTCATAGAATCACAGAAGGCTTAAGGTTGGAAGGGACCTCTAGAGATCATCTAGTCCAACCCCCCTGCACACACAGGGTCACCTAGAGCAGGTGGCTCAGGACTGCGTCCAAGCGGGTTGGGAAGGTCTCCAGAGCAGGAGACTCCACAACCTCTCTGGGCAGCCTGTGCCAGGGCTCTGTCATAGAATCAAGATGGGGAATGGGGAATCAAGACTTGTCTCTTCTCACATCAAACCTTAATGCACAGCCAACTACACACTGTCACGATCCTTTCTTCCAGTCCTCTCTTACCCTCCCTCCAAGAGGGCCTGAAAAAAAGGGAAAAGTGTCTTCTAGGGGAGCTCATTTGGCAGTCTCAGTAAATACCAGGTCCACCACAGAGGCCGGTATGCTGGAGGGATTCTAGGTCTATGGTCCAAGAGGGAGCCTACATACTCAGGGCACAGACTGCTGCTGTACCATTTCAGGATCCAGCCTCTTACAACATTTTTTTCCTGTCTTAAAATTAATCTTTCCATTTTTGCACCTTTCTTTAGCAGTTCATCTTTTGAAAGCCTTTTTAACATACAAGTCCTTTACTGCTTTTCTCAGTTTTTTTTTTTTTTTTTTTTTTAAAGACAAAGAAGGACAAGCAAATCATGCTATAGAGTCTCTGAACTACACTGTGTTTAGTATTTTGCCACTGTGTTTTCTGAGGATTACAGATGGCTGAGGATGGCACACATTGAAATGATTAGATCCACAGTTGTCATCAAGCAGGCAAGTGTGAGCTTCACCTTTCAGCACATCATCAGCTTCTCACTCAGTTCTCAGCTGCAGAGGAAATGCTGTCAACATCGCAGACTGCCCGTGCTGCTATTATAGCAGAGAATTGCACCAAATAATGTAACTGCTGAATTCGGCTTCTTTTTCTCTGAGAGGACTTTCTCTACCAGATGCCAGTACCTTCAGATTGACTCGATAACAAAAGGCTTTCTTTTTCCCTTCAACCTTTCTTGGGATTTATTCTCTACAGTCTATCAGTAAGTATGGCTAAAAGAGACAGAATTTCAGGCGAGGATCAGTACTGTGAATATCTGCCCCTTTTAAGGCCCTGCGCTCCCTCTCGCTCCCACTGCTTTCGCAATCACGTAGCTGCCCCCGAGCATGGTTATTCCACTTGCAGCACGGGAGCTACAGGGGCATAACGTGACTTTGTGAAGTCCACTCCCAGCACGAGATGCTCCCCAGGGACACAGGCTCTTCAGGCAGGGCTTGTATTTCAGGGTCTGGGTGCATGAGCAGGCTTCTCTAGCTCTAGGACAGGCTCTATAAGAGATGTGAATAGTGACAACCTGTGGAGCGCAAACAAAATACTGCTATCTGTGAGAAATTCTATAGCCTTGCAAGGCAGAAAATGGATTAAAAAGTCAAGCAAAAAAGATGCAAGCAACAGAAGTCAGCACAGCCCAATATTTTGATAAAGGAATTCCTACTCAAGGACCCAGTTTTGGGGACCTTTTCTTTTTCTTCTGTCTCTCTCCTGTTCTGGGTAATAGAATAAATATGAGGAATTTTGTGCTTAGTATTGCAAATACTTGGACTACTGTGAATATCTGAATACTCAAAGATTTCTTCTAGCACAGGTACAAATACTGGTAACATTCAGTTGCTGGTAGAACATAAGTAAAAACAAAATGGCTTTTCTCATGAATTGTTACGCAGAAATGTGCACTACTGGGGCACTTACAAGTGCTGAAGAAAGCAATTCACTGCAAGCAGGGGATGCAGAGACAATGCAAGCAGCGAGCAGTGCCTTGATTTAGTTTTGCTACTCAAATACATTCATTTTATTCCCTAGTATTTCAACAAAGCTCTGAAACCAAGAGGCATTCATGGAAATCACCAGCATGAAGCAAGACACTGCTACCAGTCCTGTTTATTGCTTCAGAAAAAAAAATAAATAGGACTTTGCATTTGATATGCTACTGAAAACCCTAATTTGGGGAGTAAACTCTGCAGTTACTATATTTAGGTGAAACACCTGGAAGAAACCACATTCTTATCAGCTCCCTGGCAAGACTTTCACATGGAAGTCAGTGAACCACATGTCACCTGCAGCTGAAATAGCCCCATGTAACATAGAGAAAGGTATTTCTCTCTCCAGTAGCTCACTGGCATTTTAAAAGAGGCTTTCACATTGTAATAAGCAATCTCCTATACAGAACTGCTAAGCAGTTGCTGCTTTATAACTTCTGGCTATAATTAAATTGAGGCTTCTACAAAATATGGAAAATCTCAAGACTTACACATACACACTGCCTGGTCAGTGCAATTTATTTTTTAAAAAAATCTTTGTCAAAGCAGCTTTGGATTGAACAAAATGCATAGAAATCCTACCCCCCCCCCAACACACACACACATTACACAACTAAGTAATGAAATAAAATCCAACAAAATCATTTCTGTACATGATCTTTAACAAGGCAGAGATAGCAAAGCCCTCACATAGGTGGTCACCTTCTTCCCATAGTTTTGATGCAGCTCTGCAGAAAGCCTTAAATGTTGTTTGCAGGGGAAGAAGGGGAATTACTCTCAGGTTCCTTACCTCTGCTGCTGGCATACAGAATCACCAGGGCGACCGCTGTACAAGTCATAACGAGCAGCAAGACAGCCAGACCGATTGCCACAAAGCTCCAGGAATGCTTTCCAGATTTTGTTGATTTTTCCACAATATCCATTTGACTTTCAGATTTCCCCATTATTGTAACTCTAAAATGAGGGGGGAAGGTAAGAAATAATTAACAGCATAGCTAAATCAATACAGGAGTAAATGCATAACAAATCAGGGAGAAAAAGGAAGCAGAATAAAAGCAAAGACAAAGAAAACTTCCAAATTATTACATGTATTTATCCATTTGATTGTCCACAGATTTGCCAACCTCATTCTCCATGTCCAGTGCCTACCAGATTAACTGCACTCAGGGTGTGCTGCTGGGGCGATGCTCTGGGCTACCCTATCCTAGACTCTGTGGTGCAGTGTCCTCAAGAGCTTTCTTTGACAAGTGTGGAAAAGTCTCATAATGAGGTTGGGCAACTCCTTTTGTCCCAAAAGCCAGTCCCCAAAAGCGAAGGAGGGAAAAGACTGCCTTCTTCCAGTATCAGTTTCAAGAAGTATCCTGCTGTTTCAAAAAACTTTCCTCTTTCCTCTCTGGATATGAGAAGCTCTATTGGGCTTTGTTAACAGCAGCAGAATACCAAGGAGGAGTCAGGGTCTTCAAGCTGTGGCTGTTCTGTCCTTAGCAGAGATGAAGGGTTTATGAATGCAGGAGACCCCCAGAATATGTGTCAGTTCCCAGGTCTGCAGAAGCTTCCGACCTCCAGCTCCTCAGTCTTCTCAGAGCCATGCCCAAACTTCGGAGCTCAGCTGTGTGCAATTCTGAGCTCCAAGCAAATGCTCCTGAGCAGCAGGGGGAGGAGAGGTTGCATTACCGAGGCAGACAGAGGGCTAAGCACTCCGAGTGTGTAAGCAGCACAAGCTACTGCTGCAGCTTCTGCTAAGTTTCCTCCTGCTTTTCTGAAATCTACTTCATCTCAGCCACCAGATCATTTGGCTGTTGCACTCACAGAAGGAATGTGAAGTCAGAGAGGTGCAGAACTATTCATACCACCTCACTCACCTGTGCTGGCAGGTTTTGGGTGAGATAGATGGAAATAGCTTCTTGTTTGAAAATACACTGATAATGGGATTGTTGTGCAGAATTCCTATTTTGTGCTGCAACTTGGAATATTACTAGGTAACAGCTGTGAAGGGCAATAAAAGCAAGGCATGTGATCACTCCTGTATTTTATTTTATTTAAATTTATAGTCATATCTAGAGTTAACTTTTAATGAGGGGAGTAGGAGGTTGTTTTTCTCCCTGTAGGCTGCTTTATTAAGCTAGTGTAATCACTGCCACAGTTAACACTATATAAATCTTAAGATTGATATCTCTCTTGACCTGGCCACTTCACCAACACCGAGTTCTGTGTGTGCTCAGGAGGAAGTGCTGAGGACAGAGTAGGATTTCTTTGTGGCAGTCCTGTTTACTGGGAATGCATAGGCAGAGTGTTCCAAGACTCGGAGCACAGACCTGTTTCCTTGAATGCAGTAGGAAACAAACAATGTTTCTTCTGCCAGGACTCTAAACCTCCTCCTGGAGTCTGCGCTCTGCCTCCAGACCTCACTGAGTGTTTGCCTTTGTTTCAGGTCATGTTACATCTCAGGCTTCTGTCAAGTGTGAAGGCAGCTATTACTATTCCTCCATCTGAAGAGGAGTGCAAGATTACAAAAGTCTGAAAAAATGGATGCACAAGACTCTTCTCACCACACTTGCAGATGCTGGGTGCCTGAGGGAAGGTTATCTCAAAGAGTTACACAATTAATTTGAGTTAAAAGATCTCTTATATCTTTCTCAGGGAGTTCCACATTTAGCATGAGGTTATTTTGCTATGCATGTGAACAGATTTATTAACACTGTGCATTGTAGCTGGCTCTGAGGAAGCTCTACTTCATTAAGTTCCATAATCCTGCAATAGATAAGCATGTTTTAGGTTTTTACATAGTTATGATTGGAACGCATCCGTGGGACACTAAAGGGCATTACTTTTCCCATTTCACAGATGGAGAATCAAGATGCTGAGAATCTAGGAGCTTTATTCCTGCTTTTTCCTATGGATCCCTGTTGCTGACATTGTGACTAATGTGGTCTCTGATACTAAGTGATTAGGCTGCCCAGTGCTCCAGATGCAGACCCTAACTCCCCGTGCAAGCAAGAGACAGAGGAACACCTAAGTAGCCATCTATAACAAATAATTTGAGCACAGCCCAAAGCACCCTATTCAAGGCCATAGATAGACACCAAGGACATAGATCCATCTTATGTCCCCAGAAAACTCAGTTTCCTGCAGAACTTTTGAAGGAGAGCAGGGAGGAAATGGGAACCATATCAAGAACCTTTTCCTGCACCTCTGATAGCTTTACTTCTTTGCAGAGCCGAGGAAAAGTTGTACCATTTCCAGTAGGAAATGTAGGGAACTATGGGTGTAGCAATGACACTGGCTTCCATTTAATAAAGGTTATCTCAACTCAATCTGTACTTAGATGGGGAAATTAATGGTGACAGATATTTTGTATTTTACTCTTTTAGTTTAGCTCTGAAATAAATGTAGTATAAATGCTTCCACTGCAGTGATCAGACAGTATCAGTGAGGAATGGTTTAAGTAGTGCTGAGCCTGGGTTGGCTGGGTTTAGGTTAAAGAATGTGGGAAAGTTTGTGAAAATGTGTGTTTTGCTTCCCCAAAAGCAAATTTAGACATAAAACATGAGACAATGAGGCACTTGCTGTTTGCACTGGGTTACTTGACATGTTTTCTTCCTTTTACTTTTTTTGTAACTAAAGGAGGTTCCTCTATGAGTTGGTGGATCATGAATTTGGATTTTTAAAGAGCTTTCCACAACAATGGTACACTAAAAAAAAAAGCCTCAAATTTCAAATTAGTAACTTGAGAGGGTAGGGCTTGTGTTACCAATCCAGATAACTGTTTCCTACAACTGCTTTTATTGTGGATGTTAAGACCCCAAACAAAATTATTTACTACAGAGATCCTAAATCACACAGAACTATTGTAATTCTGGTAGAGTAGAGGAGCTAGTCTGGAATTTTTACACAGTGTTGCACTTGTTGGGAAAATTTTTCAAGTCTGGGTGGAACTTATGGTCAGAGAACTCCAGCTCAGAACAGCAAATAGTCTTGCTATTACTTCACTCATTTGGGAGATTCTACTTGACTCAGGGCTGTGAATTGTTTTGGTTTTAGATTTCCCTTGGAGAATCTGGAATAGCCAGTGTTATAGCTGGGACACTGCACTGGGAGGAAAATAGTATTCAAGTGTATCATCTTTCTCAGGAGTTTGGTTGCTGGGTCTCATTTGCCTCCTGTGTCAAATTGACCTTCAACTCTTGGTTTAGAAGGATTTCTTCTCTAAAAGTAAAATTGTAACGGGTTATGCATACACTTTTTTTCTTCTGTGAGTATGTTTGATTTATGGTCAGTGAGGTACATCATGAAACATGCACCAGCATTATATCAGTCTGTATCACCTATTTAGTTTTCTGCCACTCCTGGAGTTTTGCATAGCGTCTCCCTAGTGTCTTAAAGTGGCCTTCTGCATGCTGGTCTCCCAGCAACTCATTCGGGTTACTCTAAGAAAATTTTATGTTTAGTACTGATGTAACAGTGTGGTCTGAATCACCTGAATAGGTGATCTAATGGTTGTTACTCTCTGTATACTCTAAAAAAATGGGGGTTGCCTGGCCAGTGTGGTCAGTATTCATCAACTGATGCTCCGGGGTTCTGCAGGTGTTAGACAGCTACACCCAAATGTTTAAGCATAGAGTAATCAGAAAGAAGGATGTGGTACAGACATCATTTTTAGTACGAAATCATTTAAGCATTGTTACCTTGGAAACCAGTTTTCCATCTCTATCTGCTACACTTTTTATCCCCTTTTAAACTGATTCATACTAATATATGAGAGAAAATCACATACTTCTGGATGCCAGAGTTATGTTCTTTTCTCTGAATACACACAAAAGGTCACATATAAATCTTGATTTCTTAGGCAGACATCCAAAGCCTTTAGAGTGATATGGGCATGCAGCCTCTATCATGTCATCACTCCTGTAAAAGGGTAATGCAGAGAGTTCTGAGGGGCTCTAAATGGTTGGCTTTGGCTGCTACTTGCAGTGTAGCTCCTATCTCTGGCTAGTATCTATTAGTATGTGGATAGGTCAAAACAACCCTGGCCAAGCCTCCTGTGGGACGGCAGATACACTGAAAAGATTCTGGCATTATGATGCAGTCTGTGTTTATTCAGTCACTTCAGCTTTAAGCAAATGCTAACTTGGAGTTCCTCAAAGACTTCCCTTTGGTATGAACTACTTGCAATTAATGGCAGTAGAAAGAGTATATGGCTTGTCAATGTTGATAAGCAAATTTACCCAGCGAAAGTTATAAAGCATCCAACTTAATTTCACTAAAAGCTATTCCAGCTTGAACACTGATGACAGCCCTCTCGGAATATGAGAAGAGACAGCAAATTCATTCCTAATCTAAGGAGAATTTATCCTCAAACCCTGCATCCAAACTGCCCATACCCTAGTAAAGACAGCACCCAGACATGAATGCTGATTTGCTCTGTGATATGGGCTACAGGCTGACTCATACTGCTTAATACTTGGAATTATTCATTCTGGCATTGTCACGTAACTCCAGACTGCAGGGTTACTTCGTGGAAATAGGTCAGGTGGCAAGGTAAACTGGCAAAAGAAAGGACTAGAAAAATGATATATGATTACCTGAAAAGCTTCTGTTCTTGCTGTTTCATCTCCTCTTTAACGTATATACATACACAAACACTATGCATAGATAGGGATTGCACACAGGCAAAAAACCCACAATGCAGAATCCAGTAAAGTATATCTCACCTACACCAAGAGGTATAGTGTTTATCTAAAAGTGACAGACTTGCTATAAATACTAATATCACTTAGTCACCAAAATGGTATGCAACGCTACAGATCTGTAAAATGTCAATCAAATGTCCTTATTAAACTCAAGGTCTCCTCAGTCTATGTGTTTACTTTCTGAAGAGCATACGCTGCATTTAAGACACTGTAATAAAAAAGAGTCCACCTGCACCTGTGTCTGTCCAAAGAGGTAGAAGCTACTGTTAAATACTGAAGGCAGCCTGAACAGTAAAAAAAGCAGCACACACCCCAGGCAATCAGCAAAAAATTACCCCAGGACAATGACTGGATGCTGACCATTGCTTCACTGTAGGATGGATTCAGACTACAGAACTAACTGCTCAAAACAATGTGCTTGTCTTTGAAACTTAGTGTAACTTATTACTGTCAACTAGTATATAAAAAATCAATGCTCAAATATTTTCTGCTGGTTGGCTACTAGATGTGTGTAGTGTAAATAATCTGCAGTAGATATACTTCCAAAACAGATTAGAAAACCTTGAAGTTCAAAATTCATCCTTAACCTCCCTGTAGAGATAATGATCTTTTGAACATCATGAGAATAGCAAACATCAGATGTTAGTGGTAGGAAGTGTAAAAGGCATGCAGTGATTTCTGCTGTGAATTTCTAAATGCATGCACTCTGTACAGAGAGAAGCAGGTGAAAAGGAGAAGTTGTCTTACCTCTGTCTTGTGAAGAATGATTTTCAGCTGCAGAAGACAGGTGGCCTGTGCAGTTTCTGGGAAGTATTTGGAATGTTTACATTTTTTGGCAGTGGGAAACAAATGGTTATTATCTCTGTTCTCTTTAACATGCTTTCCCCAAGAAATGTTTTTGCAAAATACTGTGCCTACATCTCCCTTTCTCTTTCCCTCGTACATTCACTCACTCACAGGGGGCTTAGAATGTCCAGTGAATTAAATTCTCTGCTTGGAGACTTACGAGGGATCATTAGAAAGGAGTTTAACCCTTTCCAACATATTTGAAATCAGCTGATTTTATATCTAGACTGGAAAAAAAGCCTGTGCAGCAGGCACAACCAGTGCTGTTTTTAACGGGACAAGATGATTTCCTAGCCTTTTAGCATTCAGAGATGTCTTTTCTGTTAAAGCAATTCATTCGTAAGAAAGCTGAATTTAACAATGACAGACTTCAATTCTTTCCCAGGAGATTTTCAAGTGCCTTTACCAAGAAGACTTCTGGAAGGCAATGTCTCATTTTTTCCTACATTTAATTTCAATACAGTGCTGAATATTTCCATTATTATAATAAAAATACAACATTCTCAAAATATACATATGCATGACAGAAGTATAGTTTCTGCATTATATTGCCATATAGGAAGAGGGATTGCAAACAAAATGAATATAAGACATTTTATTTTCATCTATAGACACCTACTTATATGAGAAATTTCAGTGGTATTATCTATAAAATGTACAATTTATAGTTTTCTTATGAAAGAAGGTATTTTCTTTTAGCAAGAAAAGAGATTCAGACCAGTTAAAAAAGTCTATATAACCATAGCCATATGTATCTACACAACATATGTATGTCATTTAATTAAACACAGAAGACCAAACTCTTAAGATCTTTCTCAATAAATCAATACACTTAAGATCAGCAAGACTGTCCATGGTGTGAAGTCCTGATTTAGTAAAATGCTTATACCTACGCTTAACTTTTAGCAAACTTCCTCTTTTCACCCCTACCTTATGTCCCTCCTGCACGCCCGCTGATGATCAGGACACACCTGTGGAAGCTGGAAGTTTTGTACCATTCAGGTTGAAGACGTATTGAACTCATAACCTGAATGAACAACAGGTTCATTGTGGTGGTTTTGTGGAAGGTGGCTGTGGCAGTATCGGAAGTCGATGGACAAGAGTAGAGAGGTCTGGTCAGTTCTTTCACAGGAACCGCTGGTGGTGCCAGACATCAGGAAAGTACCCTGGCTGTGGAAGCCAGATGGAGAGAGGTGTCTGCCTGTCCAACAACGCAGAAACAGTCAGCACAGAAAAGGACTTGGATACTAGATGCACCACTGTGGCAGAGTTGCCTCTTAGGTACTATTTGGTTGGCATACAGCTCTGAAGTAACCGGCGCTGCATACAGTATAGGATTTCTAGCTGTCATGCAGATTCCAATTCACAGCAAGGACCTGGGGACTAAAGCCTAGGCACTCTAGTGCCTTGTAAGAAGGTATCTAAATGCTTTTATGGTTTCTCACCCCGTGTTATTATCAGCAGAATAACAACAAGATCTGTACCAATGGAAAAAAAAAAGAAATAAATGAAGAATCAAATCTTACCACTGGTAATCGTACCTCTAGAACTCTTATCACTTCAGATATTTCTCAGAAGTTTTCCCATTGACAAGTGATTTGGGTCCTTCAAAATGACAGTCTATTCTGACCTGTGAATTCTGTAGCATTTCCCTCTACACCTCCACCTGATGTGCGATCAGACTGCAGCTCATTAGTCAGGTTTATTAGGAGGCTTAACTGGATTGCATTAGCTCCCATTTTAAGCCATCCATAACAGTTGAGAATGCCATCAATTAAAGCATCCAAATACATTAATGATGTGGGCATACACAATGCACAGAGATGATTAATTACCTCTTTTCTTCAGTAAGTAGATTTTATTGCTCAACAACAGACAGAAGATGCAGAATAAAAATAACAGTGTAAAAATACATCCGGCAAGATTGCAAAAAAAAAGAGCAAATGGCAAGTATAAATATCTATATGGTTAAAATCTATGTTAAAAGAAACATTCCTGTTTCAGACAATCAAGTCTCAGAAGTGTTCCTAAGACTGTAAGATTTTAATATATTTTTTTTAAAAAAAGTACTGAGAATATTACCTGTGCTTGAATGTCTTGTAATATGACATCTGAGGTTTCTAAGTAATCAAGATGCTCCATGAGATGGTCATTTTAAGCAGGAAAATAATAACTGCTGGCTGTTTCTCATTTTATCCACAACTGCTTTGGATCTAAAAATGTGGTTCCCTCGTGACTTCAGATCCCCATACATCATGCTATGTGACACTTAAGGAGCATATTTGCTAGGTTGCATTAGACATACACAACACTTATCTGGAGATGAAAGTACAACTAAGGGACGTAATGAAATGCAGAACAGGAACAGAATGGAATCATTAACATTCTCCTGGGTTTCCTGCTCCCTCCTACAATTCCCTTCTGGTTCTACTGCTAAATTTTCTCCTTACTTACTGTGATGCAGTTCAAGAATGAGATGTGTAGATTTACTGTCAGATATTGTTCTTAATTTCCTCTGTGCTCTGTGGAGAAATGCTTATATTAGTTTTATTCTAACTGTTGACTTTTTGGAGTCACACAGAAAGCATATGAATACAGAAATTATCAGGCTGGATCTTTAAATTTTTAAAGTGCTAAAGGGGAAACACCTAATCACACAGGTAATCTGGCAGGTTAAACTCTTCCTTGCACTGCATTGTATCCGAGCACTTTAGTGGTAAAATAAATCACTGGTCCCATGCTTGGGATGTCAGGGATGAGGCAAGTGCAAGTGCAGCACTCACTGGCATCCTACAGAATAAGCATGAAGAAGCTGTTTCTGGAAGCCATGGCAGGAGGAGGAGGAGGGAGGAATAGCCTTCCTGCTCTCACAGCTTTGGAAGGCTATGCCTTCTAAGTAAGAAGTCATTTTTCTTTAAGCTGTCTTTGAATAATTGCTGAACAAAACCAACAGATTCCATCATAGACTGGTTTAGCAGAAATGTGATTAAAATAACCGAGACTCCAAAGGCAGACTATAATGCCAAGGATAATCTCATGTAACACATTAAATTAATGGCAACAGTAACTCCTCGGAGCCATGGCAAATTGAAAATTGCTTGATGCAGAAGCAGTACAATGATAACATAGTTTATCTTGCCCAGAAAGATGATAGTAAAACAAATGGCTTTTAGATTAGCTGTCATTAAAAGCGAAACATCTGCCTCTGCAAGTCAAGTGGAGTGCCCTCACTTAGAAACAAGGAAGCTCACTGAAGTTATTGGGTCTGCATAGCTTTAAGTCAGACCAAAATTTCCACTGTGATCTAAATCTGAAACTGTGATCTAAATCTGAAAAGCACAATGGATTAGACTTCACAAGGAAAATGCCAGCTTCAAAAACACACTTGATCAGAAGCTGAAGTTGACTAACACATATTTAGATTCTCTCTATACCTGGCACCACGTAAGTAACCGAAATGGAAAAATAACAGAAGTTATATAAGTTTGAAGGAAATAAAATCTTCCTTTTAAATCACAAAAGTTCAAAGTTTAGCCCTGTTTGAGCTCTGGGAGAAGTTTCCAGTTGAGTATTTAATCCCAACCAATTTGCCATCATTTTTAAACTGTTCTTTGCCTGCTGCGCTGCAGAACAGAAGGTCAGGAAACTTTACTTTTGTGACTGTTATTTGTTCTATAAATATTCTCACATCTGCTTTTCCTTTTATAATCTTGTGAGGAATGTTGAGTACTTTCTAAAGCCAAGGCACTTTCTACACAAATGATTGCTTGCCAATCTCAATCATGATTTCAATGCTTGCTTTCATTGCTTGTAACCTGGTGACAATGTGCAGCAAGGCTGTCATTCCCCAGCTGGTCTACCTCCCCATGCAGATGAACTGCAATCACTACATGACCACCATGCTACTGAAGTTGCAGAATACTTTAAAGGGACAAAGTTCAGGAGAGGGGGCATATTTGGTAGTGTCTGCACACATCTCAGATTTAAATAAATTACAGGTGCTTAATCTTTCCAGGTGCTGAATGTAGCTTGAACCTAGTTTCAAAGTACATTGAAACCACTTCTACTACTAACACATAGTCCCTAGGCCCTATTCACTTCCTGACTGCAACAGTGCTGACTCATGAGAATGTACTTGAGTTCTTCACAGTCGTGCAATGTTCATACCACCATGTTGTAGGAATATGCCCCTGTGCTGTGTTATACAAGAGACTTTCAAGCAGCAGGTGCTACAGGACAGTTCCTGTTCTAAACATCTTCAACCGTCGACTGTACGTACAGTATGAGGGGAACTTCTCAAAGCAGTAGGAAATGGCTCCATGATTTTGATAAATTGCAGTTCATTCTTTAATGAAAACATACAGAAGTATGACAATTAAAAGAGGAAATGTTAAGAGAAATGCAGACATGAAGCTGTAAAGAGATTTATTCTTCTAGACAATTGAAAAAAGAAAAAAAAAAAAGAATCCAAAGCCATAAAAAAGTACTTCTCAAAAATTCTAGCACAAGACAGAAAAATTCCTACATGTTGATTACTATTGAAGAAAGATCACTATTCTTATCAAAGTTATTTCAGCAAGTGTAATCAACATTAATTTAAGGATATAATTTCCTGCTTGGAAAGAAACTGTTCTATAGAAACTTGATGCCAAATTGGAGGCAAAAAATAACATTCAGTGTTCCTAGGAATAAAATGATAGTAACTTTTCTTGGCTTTGAAAAGGAAAGAAAATCACTTTTACTTGCATTCCTAAGACAGTATTATATATAAGGGAAAAAGTAGTATATGGACAATAAAAAGACGTAAGGTTAAAGATGTGATCATTATTTATGGGGTCGATTGCAAAGATGCTGAATGAAGTTTCGGTCTAGAACCTTATCTTTCAGAAAACATCAGAAATAAGGAAATGTTCCTTTCTCTTTCATCCTAATCAAAATAGGAGAGCATTCTTTAGTGATGTTTTAATCTTTGTTTTCAATAGTAGTTTTTATTTTTCTACATGGTTGTTTTACCACACTCCAAAAACATGGTGAATAATTCACTCGAGGCTGTCATTTCAGTCAAAAGAAGCATGCATACCTACTATTTTGGGTCCCAATTCATTGCTTCCTCTTCAAGAGCACATACATACTGCATCCAGATCAAGCTATAGATTCCCACTGCATAAGTGAAACAGACTCATATACGAATTCAGTACATCTACACTGCCTTTGTGCAGCCCCTTAAGTCTAGGTGTCCATAAAGGTGATGAAGCTGCTTATGCAACATCAGGCGAAGTCCTTGAGTGCACATGATATGCTGATAGCCAGGGCTGTCCCACATGGATAGTGGAAGATGGAAGCTGAATCACTGCACAGAAATCACATTATAGTCATGGCTGGTGCATCCAGTTTTGACCTCCTACTCATTTTCCTCGTATGTTGATTCCCTTTGAAATACTTCATGTCCAGTGCTTCCCTTCATCCATGAATATCCAGGATGTGAAAGATGACATTTAGCAGGCTCTTGTGGACACCCTTACTGAGGCTGTTATTTTCATTATTTTCACTGGCAAACTGAGACACAGACATCTTGAAGTCAGATGTGAAGTCAGGAGCGTAGTTGCCTATGTGTCCTAGATAACAAGGTATTAGTCACAAGACTAATCATACACAAAGGAAAAAAATGCTTAGCTGCTGTTAGATCACTGTCGGATCTCATCCTTCATATCCACTATGTTCCTTGGGATGGACCAGTCATTTGCTTTGCATTTGTACTGACCACTCGCCTGGACCAGTGGAGAGCATTCCCAATCCAACAGACTGTAACAAGGATGGTTCTTTCCACTCTGAAGGGCAATATTTGAGTAGTGTAACACTCACGACGTTTCACACATATAAAACTCATTAAAAAATGTTGTATCCTAATACTTTAGAGTGATCTATTTGACTAGTTCATAAAAAGAAGGGCACCAAATTAAGTAGTGGAAAAGGAAAACAAATAAATAAGAGGAGATACATGATTATCGGTCATAAGCTGAAAGATATCTGAATGTTTCCCTTCACCATGACTGATTAGATTAGTCAAACAGTCAATCAGATTAGTCAAACAGAACAGTTACTTCATAAAGAGAAGTACAGGTAAATACACAACAATTTAAGCCTGTCTTCTTCACATGGCTCTTTTGGTCATTTTTGTTTTTCTATCTGAACATTTTTATTTCTGGTCTTGCTGTGCAATATTCAATGACATGTAATCCATTGCATATTTATCATGAGCTTCTCATCCTTCCCTTTTTCTTGAAGACAAACTAGTAAGTAATGAGACACTGGAAAAGCCAAAAATAAATAAACTAATGTATACTACAGCTTGAAACCTCTCGCTTAAGCCTTGCTTTCAGCTTCTTAAGTTCAGTACTGTTTTTATCAACTATGAGACCATAACCTGTGATTTTCCAGGCCTCCTCATAACGGTGCCTTTCAAAGTAATCCTGTGCAATGTTATGAAATGTTTTGGCTAAAATTTCCCTACCAGGGCCTTTCATGATGCTGCATAGTGCGACAGATTCTTCCAGCTGCAGTGCCTCAATATACTCCTTAACTGTTGCTTCTTCTTCTGATGCTAGTAAGAGCAGGTGTCCTTTTGAGCAGTGATCATGAACACGTGTTTTAAGGCTGTTACAGCCATGCTTCTCAATCACTTTCTCCATGTCTTTTAAAGCTCTGCTGTATTTTTTCAGATGCATAAGGCAAACCGCTCTCTGTCGGAGATATCTTGGATTACCCTTGCTTGACAGGATAGCCAAGGTATAATAACCAAGAGCCTTCTCATAATTATGTTCCTTAATCAGCATATTTCCTTCTTGGGCTGCTACCTATGGACAGAAAGTTAGCTAATATTAGTGATTAAAAGTGACAGAAAAAGTAAAATATCTAGTCTGCCTGTCCATTGACACAGATAACCTAAAACATCTTAGATTATTTTCCAGATGTTAAAATTGCATCTAGTTGAAGAATGAATAATTGGCATAGTGTTGGCATAGAGATACAAAAATCTTGGACCAAGGGGCACTTGTTGATCTTGACAGTTTCTGACTCTCCTTTGCTCTTGTTATTTTGCTGTAAGTTGAAGTTGTTTACGTCCTTTAAAAATGATATGTGAACAGAAAACTGAATGATTGAACTAAAGTAAACAATGTTCACCTAATGAACATTGCCTGCTCTAACAGATGACTATACGGAAAGGGCATCTTCTCATCAACAGATACAGTTAGCTCCAGGTAAAATAACACAAGATACTGGGATTGTAACTGAAAGTGAAAAAATGCTGAGTGTGTTTGTCACTGGTGAGGGTGTAGGGGATAGAAAACTTCTTGTGTGCTTAGAATCACAGCTGAATTTTAGACTTGGCTGAAAAAACCTTCTTAGCCTCTCACGGTGCAGTAAGAATGAGATTGTCAGTATGGAAGCTCACCACTGAGTACTGGTTACCTCTAAGAGCATTTTTGAGACACCACTAAACAGCCAAACATGATTATGTTTTGCATTTTGTTGTTTCGATTGTGCTTTTTCACCTATTTTAAAGTGTCTTGCCTAAAAGCAAATTAATTAGTTTCTTTTGTAGATATGCAATTCACAATTAAATACTCATTAGATCCCCACTCTGATGGTTCTTTTTTTTTCCCAGTTCTTTTTAGGTAGCAGCAGTGTTATGTCTTGTTCAAAATGAACTTATCTAGAGATGAACACCATCAGATCCTGAAGAATTGCCCCACAAATAGCGCATGTGCTATTAATGAAGATTGGTCTCTACCAAAAAGTGTTCCCAGGCTATAAGACAATTACCCAAATGATGACTTTGATAACCATTAATCTTGAGTGCAAGTGAACGATCTGCCCTTATCTGAAGGGAAAAACAACAACAGGAATATAGAGAAGGCTGAAAGAGCCATATATTTAGGTTTATAAAGGTCAATAAAAAAAAATTCTATTAGGACCATTTGCCTCTAATGGATTTCTCATTATTTCCCTTTATTGCAAATAAATGAAGCTTTTACATGTAGCAGCAGTGAGCATTTAAGTTATAAACAAGACTGTCACCATCAGTCTACATCTTGCAGAAAACTGAACCAAACAAGCTGAGACTTCAAGGACAAGACAGATCTTTTTCCATCAGTCTCATCCCACGGGATATGACACATTGCCCTCATATGCTCAGACTACCCAAAAGGCAGTTACCCAACCACTGCCTCAGTAGCCTTCTCCAAAGGCCACACAGAACAGCCAGCTCAGGTTTTTCCACTCTGCTGGTGTGCACTGTCTTTTTAGCTTGCTTTACCAGGATAAAAATCAACTGCTGTTTAATGAAACTAAGGAAAACAGGCTCTGGACCAAATGGGTCAGTATTGCAGGTCGAATCTGACTAACACATTTGAGACCAGTGACCTGAAATAACTAGCGACTCCTAACAGTTCAGGAAGAGCTCTAGTCCAATTATTTTGATGCAAAAGAATGTAAAATCCTCCATGTATTCAGACTCTTAGCCTCCAATTCCAGAAATAGAAAGGGGCCTGCCCTTAAACAGTGTAAATCATTAACTTTAATATTTCTGGCCATAAAAATGTAAGACAGCCTGTCCCCAGACACCTTGGATCTCTGGTTACATATGCATTTAGTATATTTAGTAGAGTATCAAATCTAATTTGTTCTGTCAAGTGTTTGCAATGCAATTAGTCAATACAGATGTTTTCTTAATGGCAGGATTTTAGCTGGAGATCAAGGAGGAATTGCTTCTCCATGTGAGGAACATCCGGACAAGGAAATGTTTTTTCACTAGATATTCTAAAATGCTCATTTTTCTAAAGAGCTCGGTGTGGCTCCTCAAAACAAATAGTATCTGTAAAGCTAAATGGCAATTTTCCAGTCTTCTAAGTGTGTTTTCTCAATGGCATGAGAAACAAATACACATACACTTTTGTACCTCTCTTAGTTCTAGTGCCTAGTGATCAATCTTATGCTGAGATTGATTGACAAAGGTTCAATGCCTTAGAGAGGAAACAGGAGGGGGGAGTTTAATGGACATGGAATTAGAGAGAAGGGTTAGCTGGGATCAGAAATACAAGAAGGAGAAGTGATAAGCTTACAGCTTTGAAAGAGGAATGGATTTTTTCAGAACATTTTGGAAAAAACATTTCCTTCCATATCTGCAGACCCTATTTTGACCAGATAACCCTTTTTTGGCATGCTCTAGCAGCTATAGGGTGAAGCTCAGGACACAGGTACAAGGCATAAGAAACATGTGCCTGGTGATATTTATGCAATTATAAAGGAAGTAATAGCTTGCTTTAATCTGTTTGTCCTAGTGAAGTCATATCTTTTATGGATTTCAACAAAATAAACTTTTTAAATTCTCTAGTTTGCAAATTTCAATCTCTCATTTTGCCATGACAGGCAGTTCTGTAACTCCTGCCTGAAAGGCATGTGGAATGGTGAATTCTACCACTGTGGGCTAAGGGCCAAATTCAGACACAGCCCACGTAGCTTTTGAGAGCATTTCTGCAGGACGCAGCTCTGCGTAACCTATGGCATGTCAAGAGACAACAGAAACTGCAGCTCTGAAGAGCAGGGCAAGGAGGTGGTTACCAGTCATACATTTAGCCCTCAACATAGGAAACTGAAGGGCTGATGCTGCACTAGCAACAAGCAAACTCCCTTCCTCTGACCTTTTGCAGTTTAATAAATCTTTCAGGCTCCTATTCCCATGTGGCTCTCCAGTTGTTTACAGATTCCTTAGCATGGACCCCTTGGACTATAAATAATGGTAGAATTTTATTACCTTGTTTTTCATTAAAAAAATAAAAAGTCCATCAAGGAGCTCTCCTTCCTCCACCCTTTCCTACGCAGCTGACTGGAGAATTATTTTAGCTTTTAGACCAGACTCCAGGATAACAGTGATAAATTTCTACAATACCTTTACTCTCCAAGCACTCTAAAAAGAAAGTTACAGTAAATACTTTAGTGTGTGCAGTGCTGAGTGAGGGCTGACAGGCAGCTACAGATCTGCTAGAAACACTCTTGGACAATGGATAAACCATTAAGCTCTTAATTGCTTCAATATCCTTATTTCTGAAATGGAGATAAAAAAGCATCACCCCCAAGAGTGTAATTAGGGGCCATGGCACAGTAGGGCCGTATTTGATTTTTCTGGTGTAAGTTCTATCTGTAAGTTTTCTCACTTTTAGTTTTTCTGCCTTTCACACAGGCAAAAAAACAGGAATAACCTTGTCGGTAAAAGAAAGTGGTACAGGAAATCCTTTGAGATACCATGTGGGCGAATTAACCCATTTCTCCCCCACCCCAACAAAGTACATATTTACCCCCTTTACCTGTACAAAATACAAAGAAAAAAAAAATCAGTGATTCTGGACTAATCAGTGAGAAAAATAATCATATCCAGTAAATCTTTGCTGATAAGTAAATGAGGAAAGACCTCAAGATGCTTAAGTCCAAATGTTTACTCTGTTGCACAGAAGCCCAAGATTAAAAGATAAAACAGTTAATTTTATTTTATTTTATTTTCGACACTGGCATCCTTAAAGGTTTTACTAATGTGTGGCACCTGAGTTCCTTAAACAGCAGTGCAGTTTATCCAAAAATGACAAGTTTTTCTTATTGACAGCATAAAAGTCCCTCATGCATTTTCTCAGGAAGCAGCATGGAGAGACTCAGCTGTGAGACATACATACAGTTACAGAGATGTGGCAGCAAGAGAAACTCAGCTGTAAAACTTCCTTCATTTATAGATACCACTTTAGAGCCACCACAGATGTATTTTTAATTGTATCTTTATCATCTTTATATAGTAAAAGATTGCAAATTGGCTGTAAAATCTCCTAACTCTTCCCCAGAAGACTGAACTTTCTACATTATGTGGAAGAGAGGAGCTCCTTTCACTGTAATAGGCCTTATCTAGGGACTGGTAAATTAATACTTGTTTACTTATGTCCTCCTGCTGTTTCACCAAAATATATACAAAGTACTCCTCTCAAGATGCATTTAGTATATCAGCATGTTGTTTATTTTATAACCCAGGAGAAAGTATAATAATATAGCTTCCCACCAGGGCACACACAATCTACAAATTGAATAAAAAGAAGCAAACTGATTCTCAGAACACAGAGCTTCTGGGTAATCAGAACTGCAGATGCTTGAGTGAATGTTAAAACTGCTCACCATCAATCTGACCTTGTCCTGGTTTATTACTGGACATGTCTTTTCAGAGCTGGGTGCAATTTTGGGGAAAAAGTAAAAAAATAATGAAAAGTATACACTCACAGGGACTGGAAGAATATGCCATTTTTGCATCAAATAGTTTTGACTAAGAAAAACAGTATCAAACTTTTACAAAAATTTCTAAAAAATAATTTTATAAAAACTTGAGTATGTTTAGATTCCTAGAGGATGCACAAAAGGATAAAGGGATTGAAGCATTTTATGTGACAGAGTGGGAACCTTCGGTTTCATTTCAAGGGGAAACTGAACAAAGCATGAACTCTCTTTCCCCACGGTCAGCTATGCACATCGCGTAACTCATGCACAGTATAATTTTAGCATAATTGGCATAATATTGTTAAGTCTGTAGCTGTCCTTCACCTCACCTTCATCTTAGCCTTGGGACCAAACAGGCCTCATGCTAAGCAGACTAACAAGAACTTCTCCCAGGTGGTAAGAAGTGGATATTCATGAATTATGAGAGATAGAAACTAAGCCACTGCAATGGAAGAAGCCTGGATTTAAGTCTATTATCTACACTGACTGTCTGCAGTGAAGGTGGGAGGAAGAAGCTAGTTTGTTCCTCTTTCTGATTAGCAATGATATTCCTGCAAACTTCTGTTCAAGGCAAGGCAAGGCACATCCTTACAGCTTAATTTTGTTTCCCATTTCTTTCCCCACTGAATCCACAGACACAGCATGAAAAAAAAAGGTTGTACCTGAGAGAGATGTTGCTGTTGCTTCTGGTCTAAGAAGTTCAGGAGAAACCTCAGCTCTCTTTCATCTTTCTCAGCGAGGCTGCTGAATGAGTGAGCTGCCACTGCCATGTTCCTTTTCTTCATCTGAAGCACAGCTAGTCTTGCACTCGCAAACTCACCAGCAAGAGAGTGGCCAAGCGACTCCTGAAGGTGAATTAGAGCCTCTTCATACTTTCCTGTTGGCGAACAGCAGCATAAGCTATATAACCCATTTCACACAGAGAGACACACCAACAAAACTTACTAAAGCAGAACTTAGGTAGCTGCAGTGTTCTGCCAACATCTAGGGATCATCTTGAAAGCCACTATATCTCAGTACATTTATTTTATTGTTGCCAGGTAACATTTACTGTCTATAATCCTAGAAATCTCATTCTCTCTGCAGCTTGGAATGATTGCTGCAGACAGAATGCGAAAAACACTTACAGGTATCCAAACTAATAATTGTGCCCATTCTCTTAGTCTTATCAACTGTATAAAAGGATGAGAGCTTACCATTTGCAGTCAAAACATCTATATAGAAGAGGTGATACTGTGCATCCTTGCAAATTTTAATTAGAGCTCCTGCAATCATGAGAAGGTCTCTAAGAGTTTCTTCCTTTGAAAGTTCTTTAGTAGCAACAAGCTCTCTTAACACAGTCCTGCCATGCTGAAGAAGCCACTGCATGATCAGCCCTTGAGCTTCGTGCTTTAAGGACAGGATTGCTGGGATCACCACTTCTGCCTCCAGCTTCAGTGCCAACATCAAATCTTGCACTGCCTCCTGAATAAAAACAAGATACCATGATGAAATGATAACAGGAATGATGTCCTGATAATCTAACACTTTCAGTTCTCAGCTACCTCACAGGTTAGCTGTGCACCTTTGGAAATTCCTTGCTCTCCTCTATCCCTGTGCTATGGGTTACCATTTGCAAAGTTGGTATAAGAATGTGAAGACAGGTTTGTGAAGACAGGAAACCCCTTGCCGAAATTGAAAGCAGACTTTTCATGGACTTTGAAGGGAAAAAAGCACTAAGCTCATGGAAAATCAGAACTGTCACAGCTCAAAGAGCTGCTGCTAATGGCACTGCAAGTCCAAGGGCTTGTTTTTCAAACTTTCTTATCTTAATGTATCTTTTATTTTCTTTTTCCTTCTCAGACCTCAAGGCTTAATCAAACTAAGTACATGCTTCAGTTCTAAACTTTTATTTCAGCAACAGATCAGATTAAGCAGCACTTATTTCCTCCAGGGTTTCCTTTAAATTGAAAATGACATTCACTGGAACAAGCAATAGAATAATACAATAATAATTGCAGTAGTGACAAGAGCTGTAAGGAGAGTCCGAGATGGGATTATCACTTTGTAAAATGATGAATTTTACTTGCTCCATGGGACTGGCTGGTTAAAGAAAAGGCTATTGTCTGGACTTCAGTACAATCCACCAATATGAGAATAATCTATTTTCATTCCCCAAACATCAGCCATTCTCACTAAGAACTGACAGCTATCTCTTTTCAGGGAAGTCTAGCAGATCAATCTGTCCAATGGTCTGACAGCATCTGGGAATCAGGTTTGAGAGTATACCACTGCTCAGATACAATAAAGTTATTTATAAACAGCTTCCCTACTGGGCGACTTTAAGCACTACAAACAGCAGTAGCCAACATTCCAAAAGTTAGTAAAAGCACAATAAAATAGTGGAGGAAAATGAGGTAACTCCCACAGAGAGCAAGTGTCTGAGAAATGCTCTGCAAAAGCTAAAATAAGTTTATATATAATAAACTGGCAAGGGAAAGTATTCCTGGAATAGTTAAGAAAACAAATGAACACAAACAGTGATCGTGTACTCCTAAGCATTAAGTTTCAGAACAGGTCAAGAGCATGAAAAGAACACATCTGTTCTGTTCATGTGTTGTAGAGTAGAATTGTTTAGAGCAGTAGAACTGGTCTTAAAAAGTGCAAGTATAATCAGCATAAACCTGCACAAATTCACTGACTTGGTTGGAGTGACACTGTTTCACATTTGCAGGGGAATTGGTGTGAGATGCAGATAAAATGTGAGATTATCAACCATAATAGAAACAAAGGACTTATGCAAACTTCTAGAGTGATTTCCAGGTGATCCACTGTGATCTCTGAAGTGCACCAGAACACTAATTGCACACATGTGAACTTTCCACAGATGATGGAGATAAATGGTAGAACAAACTGTTTTTTGCTTGTTTTTTTTTTGCTTATCGCATCTTATCTAACAAAATATCATGTCAAGAAAATGTGAAATCAGATACCAGGAAGACCATCACATAGCAGACCAAAACAATGCCACCGCCGAGCAAATTCTGCAAAAAAACTCTTTTGACTTCAGTAGGGCTATGATCAAACCTGTGGCACCTTACAACAATACTGCTTAATACAACTACAAAAATCTCCATCAAATGATACAGTGATAATACCTTCTGCAGCTTCAGAGCGAGGTATATGAATCCTCGTCCACTCAGAGCTTCCACATTCATAGGGTCCTGCTTTAGAATGGCATTAAAATCAAAAATAGCAGTTTTCTTTTGGCCAAGGTGCCCGTAGCATCGAGCCCTAACGAGGAGGGAATCTTCAGCATAACCACCTAGAGGAGAGAAATGCAGTCATCCTTATTTGAAAGGACTCCAGTACCACTATTAGACAACAGGCTCCGCTGACAGCCACAGCTGCCTTCCTTTTGTATGCATTTCTTATCTCCTGGATGTGCCTTGGTCAAAGTTCCCTACCTTCCAACAAAAGTGACCAACCAACCAACCAAACAAAATACAACACAAAACCAGTTCCAGACTATGCTAAACTGAGGAAGAAGAATACAGAATTCAAATGGTATGCTAAGTTTAGTATGTGCGTTATCTGGTTACACATTCACAGAGTAAGCAGCACACCTTTACTTCTGAAAGTATCTAACTAATGCTCAGTCCAGGCTGCAAAGATTTGCTGTAATTCCAGGCAAAAATCATACTTGAAATGCAGCTATTTTAGAGATAGATTAGCTGTGGGAATGGGAATAAGCTGGCTGATGATATTTTCTGCAACAAGTCAGCCTCATGGTTGACTGTTTTTACAACAAGCACATGAAACTGCAGAATAATTCCACTTTGCCTGAGGATACCGGATGAAGTGCAGTAATAACTAGTTAAGTATGAGTTTCCTGTATTTTTGTTGCCTGTGGAATGCCTATTACACACTATCGCATCTCAGTTGAAAGGAATAAAAATCTATGTCAAGTTAGTTTCCAAGAGACAGTCCTGTAACTGTGATAGTTAAATACCCTGCTGAGCTACCAGAATCCTGTCAAAGAACTAATTTTTCATGGATGAAATCTTGGAAAATATTTTCAGGAGTGAGTTATAAAGACAAGTCTGCTCTAATGTCCTGGTATCTACTCGTGTACGTACATGTGTGAATGGCATTCTGCAGGAAATGGTGAGTTGTGGTTTCACACTGCTGCTCAGTACAGGAGTTCAGTATAGGTTTGCTAAAAAATGTCTAATCACAGTAAAGATACCCCGTTTCTCTATATCTCAACATTCAACTTGGGAAACACAACTTTCCTGGCCTGTTGGAATAATCTGAATGTGTTTGATACTGGCCACAGAAGCATTAATGGGATATAGAGAAAAAGCAGTTTGGGAGTTTTGCTAGCCTAATACCAAAGTCAGCCTAAAAGCTCTCTGGCACAGCCAGCAGACCTGCCCATTAATGTGAAGCTGGTCATTCTCTCTGTGACATGAATCTAGATGTGTTTCTCTCATACGCATGGCTGACAGCACCAGTGTACTTCACACTTGCTCTATAGGTCACCAAGGAACAGGCAAACCTGGAACAATAAAAAAGTCTGGGCTATGTTTTGCCACTAGGATGAGTTTTACGACAATGAAAATTGTTGAAGGTTATAAAAAGAAAGATAATCAGTCCTGGAAATGGCTAAAATGATATGTACATATATACTTATATACACACCACCAAAAAAAGCAAATGTAAAGAGTGATTTATAGAAAGATTCTTTGCTGAGAGTAAACGTATGGCTGCAATTTGATTTATAAACTGTAACTGCCCTACTGTGACTGAACTCTAACTTTCCAGACAGGAACAGGAACCACACTGTGCCAGGCACACAAAAAACACAGGCCTCACTTTAAAGAGTCTTCAGTCTAGTTAAAGATGCCAAAAGAACGTTGTAATAAAAAAAAATGGAAAGAGTGGAAAAGGTAACAGAATGAAAATCATAAAATCACACTGCTCAAAAAGCTCAAAAGCTTCCTCACTTTTAATAAAACCAAATATGTATGTTAACAGACATTGTT
Source organism: Nothocercus julius (assembly GCA_013398735.1). Classification (NCBI taxonomy): domain Eukaryota; kingdom Metazoa; phylum Chordata; class Aves; order Tinamiformes; family Tinamidae; genus Nothocercus; species Nothocercus julius. The sequence continues at coordinate 730,765 of VZSV01000124.1, read as the reverse complement.
TCTTCCCAAATTGTCCTGACTATTTTTCTGATTGCCTCAAGGTTTCACGAGAGAGAGTCTCCTTGGGAACAGCCAAAGGAAGCAAAAGGAGGGGCCTGTAATTAATAAGCACCGAATCTTCAAATGCAAGCAATATTTTTTTCTGCCTTTTCTTGGATACCTAGACTCAGAGGGCTGGCAGCATAGAGGAATTCCATGTTTGCCAGTCCTCATGAAACTACTTTTGTGAATTTTTGAGGAGATCTGGAAAGTTTCAGCCTTGGTTATTGTTCCCTAAGGTCTTCCATGCATATTCATGGAGACTTCTAAAAGGCACCATTGTGATTCTACTCTGGAAAGTAAGGAAAAGATGAGGCTGCAATAAGAAGGAATGTATTCATTCCACACGCCTTTCTCCAAGACATCACTAATATGCAACAAATGGAGACAGGCTACCAATGACATGACTCCCAGGTCAGGATGTAATCTGCTTTGGGATCCAAGGCATCAGAAAGAATCGCTGGAGGTTTTAGTACATCAGTGCTGGAGCCACACAAAGGAGATAACAAAGCTTTACAGGGGAGATATGTGAAGATGGTGGTACAAGGCCATTTAGCTCTTTTGATTAGGTGAAGTCAAAAGACATATACTGTTTTGGATAAGATAGCAGCACAGATGAAGTTGTCTCATTTACTGTCACACTATATGTACTGGATTTTGTGATGTTAAGATTTTTTTTCTCTGCTTTCAAACAAATGCTGCCCAAATAAACACATCCAGTTGGGTATGAAAAGTCTGATCCAGGCCTTCACTGGATGCAGAGCACACACCTCTGCCATGCACTCGCCTCATCCTTTCAAGGTAATTTTGATAAAGATCTCAATTTGACCAAAGCTGCAATCAATACCTGTGGCAGCCCTGTACTCAATGGCAAGTCATCACTGCCACTGAAAATATTTTTTCACAGGGAGGTGAGCAAATGCAGCCTCTTCCACAGCTGCCTGCAGACATGAGCAAGCAGACAGGCTCCTAGCAATTCTTTTTCAGTAATGAGGCTTTTTCTCTCTCCTGATATGCTCCAAAACTTCTGCAGCAAAGGTTATTAAGGCTCTGAGGCTCTGGCTCCCATGAAGACAATGTCTATTTCTTAGCAGGCGTCTGCTGTAGCAGGTGGGGTGTTGATAAGCTGGAATGCATTGGCTGGAATGGAACCATCGCAAAGCAATTAACAGTTCTCTTTTCCATTTTCATAAACCAATCTCTCTTCTCCTCAATGCTGCTGTCAAAACATGTGCTCAGAGTGAAAGGCAGATTTCCACACAAATATGGTTTTACTTGGAACATGCCTGAAGTGTTTCAAAATTAGCATAATCTCTCTCCTTAGCAAAAGCTGGGATAATGATGCCTGTAACTGGGTACATTCAATCTTTTTGACTGGACCGGAACCACAGTTGTTGCTGTATTGATACAAGAGGGCAGCTGGTTTGCTGCAATTACTGTATTTATAGAAGGTTATTTGTAACAAAACAGGAAGTATCCAAAATGGGGAGGTTTTCAGGGTACTAGCTGATGTAACAAACTGAGGCTGGAATAGATGGACCTTCTACCTCTACACTGCTAGTCTAAAATTAGGCCAAGCCGGCAGTCTTTCAATAACCTTTCCAAATCACTTACAAGCTAGCATCTCCTCTAAAAGTTACATGAAACAAATGGACTGATGCCTTCCTCTTTCCTCTCAAAGGAGGGGTTTCCTTCATTAGATGACAATGTTGAAGTGACACCTCATTTACAGTCTTTCAAGGACCAACTGTGCATAGAAACCAAATTCGGCCTTAGCCTCTTTAAGTAACAATCACATTGTATTTTAGAGGAAGTCCTCATCTCTTTCTAGATCAAGTTTAATTTTCTGGGAAAACTTTTCCAAAAATTGTCCAACCGAGTAATTGGATAACAACACTGCCAAAAAGCCCTGGCTTCTCTTCTTGATGTCACCAGCGTTCAATCTGTACTTCATTCATACCTGCGTTCAGTCAGTTACTTACTGAAAAACAAGTTTTACAGAAAGTCTTCTTGGAAGATTTCCTTGATATGTTTCCCTGTATTCTGAGCATGTACCTGTTGCTTTGGTAAACCAGCCTCCTGCCATTAAATACAGAAAAATCCCCCTGTCATCCTGCTTTTCCTTTGCCATCAAAGAACTGCTTAGATTAAAAGGGTCTTTTTTTCCACATTAAAGAAGCAAAGTATGGCAGAAAAAGGAAGAGCAATATAATGTCTCTGAGAAGGTAATTCTGCTAACATTAAAACATGTAGTTTACTCGACAGCATAGCTATACTTGCAAGAAAGCCTGTAATCATATTCATGAAAAAAATTGTGACAGCAAATCAAGCTATTCAGACTCATTATTCAAAAGCAACCTATAACAACAGAGCTGTAATTGCAGTCTCATATTCAGTAACACAAGAGTATAAAGCAAAGACGGAATACATTGCATTTCCTGTGCACGCCATATATCACGCTTCTGGAGCAGGAAAAACAGGGAAATGTTTATATAGGAAATTTCAAGCCACCAGCTGGAAATGGATGGGTTAAGGACGTTAATGATCTTTTCCACGTTACATAAGAGCTGTGGTTTCTCTGCTTAATGTTTGCTGTGCATTCTCTGTTTGGATGTGACCTAGCAGAGGAGGGTCATGCCTGAACTTAACTTTTAGCATATGAACAGTGTCATTTACAGTTGCTCTCAACTGCACCTCAGGAGGATTTCATGTGCTAAATGACAGTACACTTGCCGGGTCTTTTGCTATACAGGTGAAGAAAAGGGGCTGATGTCCCCAGAGAACTGAAAAGAGCCCTAGCAATCCATTTCAGGGAGTTCACAGGCTACTCATTAGGCATTAAGAATTGCAGTCACTGCTTAACTGTATGATTTCAGAGTCTAGATGAGCTGATACTCTAAAGAGATTTTAACCTGTTATTCGATGACCTTTACGAGTCTACTGTTGCTATCTTCGCACTGGAGGAATGATGGATGAAGATCAGACATGTTCGCCCAACCCAATGATCTAATTTCCCACATAATTAAGTCTCCTGTCGATATGCTGATGAGCCTACCTGATGCAATGATAGCAAAGGAAAGGTAGGCAACAGCCTCCTTGATGCCAGCATCCTCCTGTTTGTTTGTCAAGAGGGATAGTGCTCTGAAATGGCAGTGAGTTTGCATCAACTTTCGGTCTTCATCTTTGAAAATGTCCATGATAGGCAAGAGGCAGGAGGTGTCTCCAGTTTTGATGACTTTCTTTAACAGCTTAACAGTGAGAGAAAAAGGGAGGATAGTTAAAGTGATGTAAAAATGATGTAATATGAAGTCAGGAGCTGCTAAAACTAAAAACATTGCTGCCAGGTGAAATAAATATGCTCTTTCCCAGAGTGTGACACCTCCATTTAGGACTTGCAGAAGCCACAGGTAGAAACCCGGTTTCCAGGGACTGTGCTAAATCATGCTATTCATTACCTGCTCTCACAAAACCAGAAAATTATATAAAACTTTATTTTTCACTGTGAGTAGTAAGTGGTGACAATAAAACCTTTTTTAGTGGCTAGAAGGATTTATGCAATATGCAATAGTTCCCTCTGACGGCCAAAGGTGGTAATTCAGCTTTGCAATCTGCATATATATATATGTAATCTTTTGCAAATACATATTCTCCCTCTTAGGCCTTTGCCAGACCAAGTGCCCTTCATTCCTATTAGGGATTTCTGGTTCCCCCTTTTTTTTTTTTTAAATATATACATAAATATATCACTGCTGCTCTATCCCCCAGATATCAGATGTTTTCAGTGAGCTATTTTGTATGTTGCAGTTTTACAGTGACAACATGCACCATGTTAAATTCCAGGTTTGTTTAAAGCAGAGGCTGTGTTCATGCAGTAGAGAGGATAATTATTCCTGAAGTGCCAAAAGGAGAACTTTGTGCCTTGATTTAAAATGCTGTAAGTCAACTGCTTCCCACAAAAGTGCAGGAAGAAAGCAATTTCTGGTTTCTGCTTCTGTAATAGTACAAAGTGACCCACATCAAATCTGAGCCACTTACCCCTAGTTGCTCAGCTTTCAGTTTTTGGTTACCTGGTGGGTCAATATTTGGTGGAGGAATATTTGAATATGCGATTTCCATCAGCTAATTGGTGGAGATGGTGGGATCATGTAACCTTGAGGAGCAGGAGACGAGCAGAGCACTATGCTGGAAAACTGAAAGCCCTTGAAGCACTCTGGCAAACCTGTGTCTCTAAAGTGATCCCTTCTGAGTTCAACCGTACATCTTTCATCAAGACAAAAGGGTTTACAGAGCCAAAAGGGTTCACCGTACTGTCACTGATCACCCTCTCACTGCTAGCCTGGTGGTCTTTACCTGATTGCCATCATACAAGAAACCTTTCTTCAGTTGCAGAAGTGCAAGTCTAGCCAGAATGGGAGACCTTTGTGGATTTTTGGAAAGAGCTACCAAGAGGAGCTTGTGAGCTTCTTCTACCCAGCCCATTTGGTAGAGAGCATCGGCACAAAGGATCCGTGAGGCCTCATCAGAAGCGTCCAGCTCCACCAAGAGAGAAGCCAGCTGATAAACCCCAGGGGCATCCCTAAGGAAAAAGCAGGAAAAAGACCAGCTTCAGTGAAAATATGCTAAGGCATCCCTAAGGAAAAAGCAGGAAAAAGACCAGCTTCAGTGAAAATATGCTAAGGACAGTAACAGAGCATTTTTGACTCACCTGTCAGTTAAGGAACAGGAATCAAGAAATATCAAAATGGATGATATATTTTGCCATATCTAGCATCACAGAAGTCTTTGCCATTTAAATGCATCTTATGTCTTTATAAAGGCATGTTCTTAAGCAGTTGTGGCTCTCAGCAAAGTTTAGCAAATAGTGAAACACAACTGGGATTGCAACTGATACCATAATGGGAAAAGCAAAATGTAAGAGAGAGAGTGAAAATAAATCTTCTATCTGCTGAAGTAATGTGGGCTAAAATTTGCACAGACTAGAGAGAATTATTAGATAGCTTGTTGTTCCAGAAGCACTGGCCAGTGCGTAATGTCTGTATTTGTGCCCTGGGCTATACTGGACATGTTACTGTTGTGCCAGTGCTACACTGAACATGTTATCACATTTTTATGTGCCTCACAGTCACAAAATTGGAGAACAGATGCCAAGTGCTGGATGTGAAATGCTCACCATGTACCTGAAGAAATGTACACAGCTGAAGCAGAAATCTCTGTCTCACTGCATCAAGTATATTGAACCATAAACAAACAAACAAAAAAAAGCTTTGGCTGACTCCTAACTTTTGGCTGGTTGGTACCTCATGGATTAACTTCCATAGAAAGACTGAATTGATTTGACTACATGGATTACATCCTATTATGACATAACAAGAAAACAGTATTTTCCTGGAATACACACTTATAAATGCTTTAAAAAGTTCTATATCTTACTTTCAGTTATCTAAAACTAGTAACCTCCCTATTACTCAAGCTACACTTTCTTTTTTGTTTGGAATCTAATCAGCCCTTTTCCTTTTTCTCTCCATGGGCTGAACTCCTGCGTACCTCTTCTTCTGGAGCATCTTTTGTCCTTCTTCTTGGAGGACTTTCACCAGCAGTCCTCTCTGGTTCCATGGCACGTAGGACTTGACTGTGAAGATAGTTTCTTCCAGCTTCAGCTGGCAAGCTGTGATATAATCCAGGGCTGTCAAGTAATGATTGCCACCAGAAATCCGGATAAGTCCACGCCCACACAGGGCTTTAATGCAACTGTTAGGATGTGGGGAATCATGCTCAACAACTTTCTGGAAGTCCTCCAGGGCTTCCTCATGGTTGTGAGTGTGGAGGAAGCAGAATCCTCGCAATGCTAGAAGAGTATTGTAGTAAGTCTTCTGCTCTGCTGCCAAAAGGTGGTCACAGATCTCCAGGGCGCTTCTGACGTGCCCGTACAGCAGCTGACAGTCTGCCAGCCGGATGCTGAGCTCACGCTTGGAGCCTGGCGAGATGTGAAGGAGGAGCTGGACTGTCTGGATGACGGCAGGGAGCAGCTCAGAACCATCACTGCCTCGGAGTTCACCTCGGGCACGCACAGCCTCCCTGTATGCTGCAAACTTCCCCTCCAGGACAGCTCTAGCCTGTTCTTCTATCCTGTCAGTGTCACGTGTAGAAAAGAGCTCCTCAAAGTGCTTCTTTGCCTGTGCAGGGGCTTCTGTGAAGGCTTGCACTAAATCCTCCATCATTTCTTGCATCCGTCCACCCAAGAAGAAATATGCAGCAGCCCGTTTCAAGAGCAGACCCAAAGCTTCTTCATCTCTGAGATTTTTATCAGCTGTCAAACCCTTGAGGGCCCTACTACACACTGCCACACACTCCTCAAATTTGCTTTCCTTAAAGAGGTAAGTTACATACATCTTGCAAACCCAGATATCATCTGGTGCCACTGTATAGAGGAAAGCATAGCAGTTGTCCAGCCATTGGTCCAAGGCACTGCTATCCGTGCTTTCTGTATGATGTGCTGCGAGATAATTCCGGAAAGACTGGATGACCTGTGGCAGTTGTTCCCTTTGTCTAGTATGCACATAGGCTACTGTCTCAGCTTGATGCATCATAAAAGCTTGGACATAGTCCTCAACTCCATTCCTAGCTTGTGTCCCTGACAGCACCTGGGCCAATGCCCTCATCAACAGCAGCTCCACTGACTGCTTTGGGTGAGCCTTGAGCAGAGTATTGCATCTCCTCAACACCTCCTCTGATCGTCCTTGCCTGAGCAGCGCTTCCAGTTTATACACTGAGGACACCACATTGTTGGGACTTAGGGTGGAGAGAAAGATGGCAGCAATTCCCACACTGAGGGGCTCGAGGGCCAGGCTGTTGCAGCGAATCTTGGGAATCTGCCCGTTGCCTTTGCACCACGTCTCCAAGGTGGCTATCACTTTCTCCCAGCGCCCTTTGTCTAAGGCCGTCACTTTCTGCACAGCCACAGGGCCGCTGCAGCTGAAGGCAGCCATGTAGAAAGCGGTGGCTACCGGTAAGTCCTCCTGCGCTAGATGCCAGTCCCCCTCTTTGCAGAGCTGTGCAGCAAGGCCCTGAGGAGACATTTTCAGTGCTTACATCTCCACCAAGGAGCACCTCAAATGCGATGCTGCTGGTGCCTGTAAAACAGAAAATCAGCAATATGTACCCTGCCCCACTGGAGCCTGGGACAGGGCGGCTGCTGGGCCTCTCCCTCCTCAGCTGAGATGTCAGTTTGACAAATTTCAAAACCCCAGATGGTTTGTGTGCCCTGGTCCCGGGCAGAGTTGGGACAGGGCACCCCCTTCATTCCCTGCCTGCTCTCCACCTTCCCTTCTTTGCCTTGCCAAGGGAGAGGTGATTTCCACCCTGCCCCCGTGCTGCCCGGGGCCAGCACAGGGGGTTACCCATGGGCAGGGAGGGTTACCCGTGGGCACAGTCACGGCCCCGGGGGGCCTCCCGCTCAGGCCGCGGGCTCGACTCGCGCCGGGCAGGGCACGGGCACACAGGTACCTGAGCAGCGCTGTCCCACGGAGCAGCGGGGCGGCACCGCGCGGGCGCGGGGCCTCCGCAGG
>VZSV01000124.1:688598-722752 GCA_013398735.1 Nothocercus julius | reverse complement strand
GCGGGCGCCGCTGCCCCCCGCGGCTTCAGGCAGCAGCCGCCGGGCAGGCCCCGAGCGCGTGGTCGGGGTGAACTTTGGCGGACTCGAGGGTTTGTTTTTGCCCGCGTCTGTTTGCTTCTCCGAGGAGATGGTGCTGGAAACGGCAGCCAGGGAGGGAAGCTGATACCTGAGGAGAAGTAAACCCGATCCTCTGACCCTCCGTGTGACTACATATGGTGAATTAATTACTAAAGGCAGCAAACGGTGCCTTTGACGAATCCTCTGGCTCTGGGTTTTGATAGTCAAAAACGTTTTTAATAGTTTTTAACAGTAGATCAAAGATCTGCTATTTTTAGGATGTGTTTAGAGGGCTAGTACTGAAGCCCAGCATTTCCTTTGATGTTCAGAGGAGAAAAAATGCTTATGATTAATAGATATTTTTGACTCTGTATTAAGAGATTGACCTATTCTTTACTTTGATTATTTTCATTTTAATTAGCCTAATTAGCCATCAAGATATAATTTAGTGTTGCCATCATGTTAGGCCACAGGTGATATTGTCAGGAAAGACCCAAGGGCATAAAAAGGAGCCGTTCTGAAATAGGAATCCCATTAGAGGGAGCCGAGGTGATCACACGGGTGCTCCAGCCTGGCTGGTGGGGATGGAAGTGAGAGCGGCGCCGTCAGCCCATCTTGGTCCAGGCTGGAAAAATCATTACTGATAATTTGACTTTGCCGCATGACTGAGTGATGCGGAAGTTGCTCCTGGCCACGTTTTGCATTGTGTATAGAGAGACCATGGAGGAGGCCAGCATCTTCCATTCATCATTCCCAGCATAAAGAGCGCTCAGTCCAGGCTGCGGAGGGATCCGTGGTGCTTGCTGATACACGTGCCTGTTGTCGGGGATGCTCTTGCCATCTGTATAAGCAAGACTGGCCAGAAAGGTAGCAGTAACATGAGCAAATGGTTCTTTCTACATCAGGTCGTGCACTAGGTGCCATGGGTACAGCCAGTTCGAAGTTATGCACTTAGCTTTAGCTCAGATGAGTCTAGGTTCCTAACTTTGGTCCTCATAGCAGTAGGAGGAATAGGATAACAGCACCTACAACAACTCAAAGATGTAGGAAGGAGAGGGTGTCTTTTGGTGAAGGGTGTCTCTGTGCTATTGATCCCTGAGGTGTGTGAGTAGAGGTTGGTTTGAAAACCCCTGCTTCTATACTCTGCAGAAGCAGGACTTTTAGCTTAAAGGTCCTGGCTCCTAACATTGCTCTTAAGCCATCAGACAATTTGCTGCTTGTCCTGTGGAACGGATGTGCCAAGCCCTTCTAGGAACAACACACACAGAAAGCATGGAGAATGTTTATCTAAACATTCATTAAATATTAAGTATGCTATCATAGCTTCTCCTGATGTCTCTAACTAGTGATTAATCTTTAAAGGCAGGGGAGTGGGGAGGCAGAAAACACAGCACAACTGGTGGAGGGCTCTTCAAAGTAAGAGATGCTTTAGTGCATATCTGTAGTTATGCTTTTCCAGGGAGATATGACTCAGAAATCCTGTACTTAGATTTTTTTAAGTGCTCTCAGTGCCTGCTGTGCCTATAACAGGCTCCTCTCCTCAGGCCCTATAAATACCAGAAATAGGAAGGTCAGAGGATAAGAAACCATGATTTAAGCATCTAGAAGTGCATGCATTTGGTACACAATATCAAGTGTAAAAATGAAGAAGAGAATGAATTTTATTTAGTGGGAAGTTACTAGCTTTTTTTTTGAGAAAAATCCTTGATTTATGACTGTCATTCTTCGCTCTGTGACTTAGCTGGAGAGTGGACACCAAATTCTGCTCTTGTGTTGCTTGGTGTAAGCAGGCAGGACATTGGAGTAGACATCTATAAGGACTGGTTGAAGATGGCTTCCACTAAATGTTATGGGCTGGGTGAGTGAGTACCCATAGCACTGAAGTGAAAAAGCTCTGATGATGTATTTAGCTGTTAATCCACATGATGAAATTTCATCTCTATCTGTCTTTAGTTCCACACCCACAGTCTGCCAGGAGAGTTAGATTTCTGGTAGCTCTGTTGTCAGACTGAGTTAGGATATTCTCCTTCTTGTGCGGGAAATCTGCACCGTGGCTTTGTTTCCCCATGACCACAGCTGCTGCTAGTCCTCTGAGTTAAAATAGCAGATTCTGAATGGAGACCTCTCAAATTTGCTATGATAGATCTGCCTGAAACCCTGAATTCAGTACTTCTTTATTAAAACTTTTGTTTTCTTGCATGAAACTATTTCAGGATGTTCCAGTTCTTAGTCAGCTTTATATACATTGTTCTTTATAGCATACAGTAGTCTGCTGTTTAGTCAAACCTTTCTATACCCCAGATAATCACAGAAGCATATAATACATCCTGGGAAAACATGAGCTGATTAAATCAGTGTTTGCAAAGGCCTTTGGAACGTGTGGGTAAAAGAAGGCATAAGTAAGAGGAAAAGGTTTAATTTTGTCGTTCTTACAGTCCAAACCCTCTCCCTCCCCCCCTTTTTTTTTTTCAGCTGTCTGGATGAAGTTTACAAGATCTACTCCTTTGCTCCTCAGAAAGGGCTTGAAGAAAGTGAGTATCTTAACTCTTCACATGGATTCGTCCCAGGTAAATCATCCCCATTTGCAGACGTGCTTAAATATAAGTGTGTTAATACATTAAACATGGAATGGTCTACGGGCATAAAGCTATATGGTCACAGAAAGCCACACTGTCCCTTTATGCACTATGCTATTCTCTCTCATATTCACCCCAGTGAGAATGACAACGCGAAGGATTACAAGGCTCTCTGGTAAAGAGCAGCATTAGGATGCACTTGAGGAAGATTACAAGAAAGAAGTTGTCACTCCATTAGAGAAAGAAATAATCCTTTTGTTTATATTCTAGAGATTAAAACAATAACAGCACAAGACCCCCAAAGGTCACCACACACATACTTTGCTGTCACAATTATTGTCTGTGATTTAGCTGTGGGATTCAGCAGTGCAGCTGCATATGCTAATTAATTCTGTACTAAGGGTGCCGAAGCAGTGCTCTGTACGAAGCAATGCCCTGGTCCTTAGCTAGTCAACGTGGGTTCTGATTTTTCGACTTGCTCAGCACCTTTGTGTCTGCTGGGGAAGTCACCAGAGGAGGCTGGAGCTCACTTGAATGAAGTCCAGGATATGCCATGGAAAAGGCAGTTTAAGCGAGTAATTGTGCTCTCTGCTTCCATTCTTCCCAATGCACAATGGCGGTTATCAAGTTTCATTTCTGTTATATGTTTTTTGCCTTACTTATTCAGGCTGTAAACTGCTGAGGCCAAGGACAGTACCCAGTGTGGTGGGGCTAAATGAGACCACCAAGCACTGATACAATAAAGAATAACAAACCACAAAGTACGAAAAAAGAAGTCTTTGCAACATCTTGCTAGATATCCTGCCAAGTCAAATTGAAGAGACATTGTTAATCAGTCCATTTGATTCCTTCACAGTTAGTACAGAAAGCTCCTTCCTTTATTTTGTCTCACTTTTCCCCAACTCTACGGGCAAATAGGGGAAAAACGTTGTTGGGAGAAACTTGCTCAGTTACACTAAGTTTCTGACTTACATTGGTTTGAACTAAGTTTATCAACCAGGCATGGAAACATTAATCACCCAGAAAAATAACACACAGTGAAATGACTTTTCAAAATGTCGTTGGTATAATTATCATCTTGGCCATTACACTAAATGCCACCATTTATAACTGTAATGTTTAAGTATGCAAACAGTAATTAACTTGGTAATGAACTGAGGACCCCTGTGCCTCTCTTCCCTCAGCTAATTTGCATGTTAATTATCATTAGCAACCAGGGAAACAAGTTATAAACAGCTTAATTAGCAGCTTAATCATTTTTACAAGAAAACGCGCTGCACTTTGATACATGAGCAAGAGTTAGATTAATGAAGTTGGATAAGAATGTTTTTCCTGTGCTATTCCCCACTGCAGCACTGTGCTTGTAATTGGGTGATGTGGATTGCACGCGCGTTCACAAACATGCGTTTGCACCCAGTTGTGTGTGTACGCACATTTTGGGTGTCTGTGCACAGGCGTTGCTCCTGCAGGAGCCTCTGTCAACATCCTGAGAGACACTGCCCATCTCTGCCATGTTTGGTAACAAACAGCTATGTCAAGTAGGCACTAGAAAAGCTGATATTCCAGCCTGATCAACCTAAAATCCATGAGGCTGTTTTTGCTGATAGTCCTCTTCAAATTGGGTTGTATCTGGACCCTCTTTGCTATCATTTGATTTGCTTCCACTTGTAGGTGCTGCAGTTCAGGAGGTCCCTGGTTCACTCACTGCTGTGTGGGACTGTTTAAGGTGCCGATATTACCCAGTCCCTCTCTAGGCACGGCTCAGCTAGATGCTGACAGAACTTGTTATCTTGAAGAGCAAGTGTTAACTGTGAATGTCCTCAGTAGTTCTGAAGTTCATGAAAAAGAGGGAACTTGCTTATCCCAGATAAGGAGGCTATGGAATTTCCATCATCAGAGATTTTAGGAATACGTTAGATAAACATGTTTCTAGGATGGTTTGGGCATTACTGATCCTGCTACAGTATAGGATACAGTATAGGATTCTCTCTCTCTACCGTAATGTCTGAAATCAGAAAATTTTACGTCACGTGGCTGCAGAACGTGCAGAATCATGCTTGATTGGGAGAGGTGGGATCTGACAAAAATTATTTCACTACAAGTTTGTTTCCTTTTTCAAAAGAATCTAGGAACTCCTTCTATAAAAATAAGCATAGTTTTTTTTTTCTTTTTTTTTTTTAATGATATGTGATGAAATACCTACTTGTACAAAATCAAATTTAAAAAGTATTATAACCTTGATGCTACTCTTCAGCTACAGTGGTAATACAATGCCTTTCTGCCTTGCCAAACCATTGCCAGTAGAGGGTACCAGTGCATTATTTGTAAGGACAATTTTCTTTAGAAACCTTAAGTGTGTGTGTGTGGTTAGCTGGGTTAGCACAAAACAGGAAGCTGCTACTTCAGGAGGCTTGTGAGTTCAGCTCACAGAATTTGAAATCAAATGAATGGTTGTGAATTCCTGGCTGTTACAGGCCTCTATATTTAATCTGCTGACACATCGCTGAACCTTATTAATATAAGACCGTTTCATAATGTTGGACAAAATCCTGAATGATTCCAGCTTAACCAGCCAGGCTTTAAGTTGCTACATCAGAGTGTGAAGAAGTTATTGAAGTGAACTCAATGGAGCTAAGGGAAGTTGTGTTTCTGACTCTGACAGTTTAGGGAGATCTTACACTGCAGGAGCTGTTTCCTGTCAAGCTAGTACTGTGGAATTTAGCCCAAATTTTTTCTTCTTTGGAGCCGGTGTAATTTATAATAATGCAGAACATCCCTGAGGAATGCCCTCCAGAATACTCTATTTTTTAGATTCTTAACTGTCCTGCCTCCCCAAAACAAAATACAACTGTAATTCGCTAAACACTGTTCAAGTCAGTTTTGCCAGTGACCTCACTACAGCCAGCTTTTTGACTCTGAAAGTTTGTTTTAGTAGCTTTGAATGCAAAGTCAGCTCTGCTTAGTAAGTGGTAGCTATGTCACTAACTTCAGCTGACTGTTGGCATTCCCTGTTGAGCCAGAGCGCTCAGTTTCCATATGTACAACAGCCCAGTGACAGTGTCAACTTTGTGAAGTCATTGTCTGTTGAATGGAGAAGAGAACCTAGGTCTCACTATGCCAGTCCTGCTACATCTCTTCATTTGCAGAGGCCCAGAGTTGAGTGCCTTTGAAGACAGTATTAGCTCCTCAGTGCTAGAGGTAGTGCACAGAGTCTAGGACTCATCCAGAAAGGGAGAAAATTTCATTAAATATTCCTTGCTTTACTTAACCTCTTAGTAGGCAGAGGGGATCAGACACTGGGACTGAAATTTGTCCTTTTTCCTCAGGTGCTTGTCACATATTTTACAAATGCACACAGAGAAGACATCTGTTCAGTTAATTTGCTAGCTGAGATGATGAGTGACATAGGTAGAAGAGGGATGTAGCCGAAAAGCTGCAGTTGTTATCGGTTAGTGTGTAATTTTACCAAAGAAAAGATAATAAACGCCAAAAGGGGAATAAATCATTGTATGAGCTCAGGAATGGCAAGCCAGTCTTGAGTGCTCCAGCCAGATGAGCAGTGCAGCTCAAGTGATATCCTGGTCAGTGGAGCATGGCTGATTTACACCAGCTGAGGATGCAGCCTGATGTATTTTATCTCCTCTGCCACTGGACCCCATCATTTCCTTGTGAGGGGCACTGCCCTGTGGAATGGCAACCAGTAAAGAGAGAGCTTCCTGTGCTATGTTCCATAAATTCTTTATCAGCTCGTGTAATCAGATAGCGTGGCTGGATGTTGACTTTGTTACGGTACCTGGAGCAAGTTTCTATATGTTAATTTAAAGCCATAAAACTACAGCTTAAGGTTTCAGCATCCTAATTGAAACTTCCTCTTCTTGAAGGCATTCATGCTACAGCAGAATAATCATCATCATAAAAAAACAAGATGCAGATTAAAGGGAAGTGCACTGCTTCAAGTAACCCATAAATGCCAGGAAAATTCTGACACCTAATGTGAAGCATACAGCAATACTGAAGGATCTACACTGGACCTCTGCTTTCATTTTCTGCCAGTCCAGGAGAATCCCCATGAGGAATTCCGTCATTGTCAGAAATGTGGTGCTTGGTCTTCTTTGCCAGAGAGTGTCCTGTTTGAAATGTCATTGCATGAAGAGGGACAGTGCTTAGCACAGTGGGGCTATCTTCTCTAATCAGTGCTATTTAATGACTCCTTTGATATCTTGCACTTCTGCTGTGGAGATGCTGCTGAGGTCACCAGCAGAACTGGAGGAGAACATTTGTTCTCAACTGCTAAATATGGATCCTGGAACATTTGATGTCAAAGAGGTCTCTTAAAACTGCAGATCCTGTGTTGGAACTCTCCCATTTGTTAGCAGTGGAGTGGGATAGGGAAGCATTTAGGTAGAACTAAAGGAAAGAGTTACAAAAAGGAGCCAGGAAAAGATGGTGGGATGATCAGTACCAGATGTGAAATGGATAGGAACTGGTGGAAGTTTCTTACTGATTTGGTGGGGCTTTTCTGGACACAGTCTCCAACCCATGTGCACTGGCAGTGTTGTCTGAAACTAGCAGCTGGAGCCACATGTCCTGAACAGCCTCTGTCTCTGCAGTCAGACAAGGCCCCAGATTTAACACTGGTGGTGGGCTTGAGCTTGGATCCAGGTTTGGTAGACGGCTCCTTTCCTTTGATCTGCTGTTTCTTCTATTTCAAGCCATAAGCTCTGCTTTTTTACACCCACCCAACACAGGGTCTTGTCTCCAAGAAGACATTTAAGCAGTAGATGCTTAGGCAGGAGTATAAAAAGTGGTGCTTAGAAGCAAAGCAAAAAGCTTCAGCCTGCTTGCTGACTAGGCTGTGAAGCAAATGCTGTAACAGATCAAAGGGAAAACTAACTTACAGATTGATAGATGCCTGTAGTTTATAAGTTATTAAGAACCAGGTAACAGGTTAGATTGATACTGTGCCTGGAGGTTTATTTTTCTTTTTTCATTTTTGCCTCTTTTTTTTCCTCTTTCTGTCTTTTTTTAAGAATTGGAGAAAACAAAATATTTTTCTAATTAAGTAAATCTACAGTGCTTGCTAATGGGGCCCGTCTGTGTGCTTGTCACAGGGCACAGGGAGAACTGGAATAATGATTTTATTTTTTCATTAAATAGAATTATAGGCAGTTACTCAAAGCAACTGTGAGTCTAATTGAAAGAAAACCATTTCTTTTTAATTTACTTTCACGGTTCTGGATGATAAAAGAGTGTGTTCTCTGGAAAATTAAATAAAAAACACAACATGAGGAAGCTTGAAATAATGCTGCTCAGGCACAGGTGAGCAGGGAGAGCACAGTAGTTTTCCAGCTAGTTATTAGTGAATTCAGATACTAGCACTTCCTCTTAACCCTCAGAAGGTGCCTTTTTCCTCCCTCAGGGCTCTTCCCAAGCTTTCATTCCAGCTTCGCCTCTTCCAGTTCAAAGGCATCCCTCTGTTTTCCAGTTCAGCCATCCCCCACATTAACCAGTGAAGTTACAACTTACCTTGTGCCTCCATGTATGACAACAGTCAGATATTAAGTACTCCTTTGTATGCGCCAAGTAGCCCTGTGCAGGCACTGGGATTATGAGGGCACCACGAAGTGGTGGGGAGAACTGATGAGGCACTAAACCAGCCTAGGACAATCGTGTGTTGCTGGAGTTGTTGGTGTTAATAAGCCCTTTTGTTGCAAGCACCAGCCTTAAGCTCCAGGTTGTGCTTTTCTGGGCTCGGGCTGCAGGGGCTCCTTACAGACTTGCCAATATCTCATGGGTTGGTTAGATTTCTATTCTGTCAGTAGGGCTGAAGTGAGCAAGCTAGATTGGACTTTTTCAGCCCTGAATAGCCTCGGAAATCTGCTCAGTCCAACTGCACAAGCGCATGAGGGGTTAAGAAAATGGGAACTGATTAATTGCATCATGAGGGTACTTATCTAGCCATGGTACTGCCTTTGAGATGGACACATCTGGTAGGGTCACAGCATCAAGCAATGGCTGCAGCACTGAGACAAAGGTCTGTTTCCACTAACTGTTTCTGCTACTTCTTACACTAAGTACTTCCTAAAAAAGGAATGGGATAATGTTTCACTGTGGCTGCTGTTAGACTTACAGGGATACCATTTGCTCCGTCTCATGAATTCACTCAGTCCAGGACAAGATTAAAACCAACCCTTCAATTTCCTTTTTTTCTTTAGGAAATTAATTGTGGCTTTTCTGCTAATGAAAGTCAAGAGACTCAAGCTTATTCAGGTTCTCTGCTGGCCCGGTTTTTGTGTGGTGTACCTTCAAGGTGCACTTGAAGAAAACAGTAAATTAAGGCAGCAATGCTACCATTGACCATTAGCACTAAACAACATTTTCTGCCTTTTATAAACTCCTGTGTATATGCGGAAGCCAGTGCAAGGCCTGGACACTGTGGGAAATGCTTTGTGTTTTCTGCTGGAAAATACAAAAAACAAAAGGCCATGAAAACATTCCATGAAATAAACAAAAAAATATTTTGAGTCCATCTATAGATATCTGGTTACACTAAAAATATGAATCATTCCAGTTTCATCTTTATTTCGTAATGTTCCCTAATACAAAATTTAAGAGACCATTTCAAAAGAAAATTGAAATCGTCTGTTTTGCTTTGATTGAACTGCTTTTAAGAAATGTTTTTGTTACTGGCTTTATGTGAAAAGAGCTGCTCTTCACAAACTGTTTTGCTGCTGACAACATGCGGCATTCCACAGAAAGAAGTTTCCCTGCAATGCTTCTTGATGAGCTCTGTCTTGGGGCAGGATGATTTGGAGCACTGGGACAACATATCTCTGCTCTCTTATCAATACACTAGGTTGGGAGTTTTCTGACAAAAAGAGATTTCATTGGAAAATATTGGTTAGTCAAAATTATTTTTCCTCTATCCCATTCCTACAGATGGGATAGAAACACTAGCTTCTTTGTTTCATGCTAGCTTACCTAGCAGGCTGCTGGAGAACCTGGGCCTCTGGGATCAGCGGCTCCAAGGCTGTCCCAGCACAACCGCATCAGCTCCTCCCTTCAGAGAACAGGAGGCATTCCTGGTTGTCTGTGGGAGAGCTGGATGCCATAAAAATCCTTTAGAAGCAAGCAAGTCACTTGAGGTTCTCTTTGAACCATGGCTTGTGTTGTCCTTGCAAGGGACTTGCCAATAGAAGGGTTTCTTGTGTGTGTGTGTTTTTTTTTTTTTTTTTTTCGTATTTTTAATCAGTATCAGAATATATGGGTTTAGTTAAAGATGATCCCTAGTGAGTAGATGCACTGTGCTTTGCTGACACTGGGAGGAATGGATGGCCAGGTCTGGCTGGGTTAGGTGCCTTTTTAGGTATATGCTTCTAGTCCAATCTGGCGAGATGTTCAGAAGACTAAAGTGGTGCTGGATCTTTTATTCTGATTAATGGGGAGGCTTCTCCCATTCTGAACATCCTGACAAAGTGCTCTGACAAATACATGACATCTTATAAACTACCTGATGAATGCTTCCTTCAAATTAAAGACTTCTCCAAACTCTTTAATACCTTCCTAATGTGAAGCACAATTTTTCTCCTCTGTAATCACCATATTAAAATTTAATAGCAAATATTAATAAAACATACACAATGGCAACCTGCATTCTGAACGTAACTGCCTTGCAACAGCTGGTTTTTGGCTCGAGCAAGGGGGAGTTTAACCCTTCCTGGGTGCTCAGTGTCACCAGGCGTTTGTTTCTACCACATTGAGTGGCTCCAGTGGCAGCTGGTAAACAGGTAGCGGGTCCTCTGCATCTGTCTGCTGGGAGCATTTCTGTTTTCTGAAATGTTTCTTCCAAGTCCATTCTGGTAGGGCCATCTAGATTCACAGGAAGAATTAAAGGGGAAAATGTTATGGAGGGAAGGCCATTGCCTACCAAGCCCTTAGAGCAAAACCTGAACAATTTAATTTCACTTGCTCTGTCTAGGAAATTTGGGTATCTGACTTTTAGAGTACAGTACTTTTAGTATGGAGCTTCAAGTACTAGTAGAATTACCAGCTCAGAAGCTTTAAAAAGTGGGCTGAGCCCCAAAATGATGAGGTTGGCTTAATAACACAAGTTTACTATTAAAGTTAGTGTTTTAAATTATATTCCATTTTGGGTTTTGAAGTTCTACATTTTCAGTGTTCGAGCACTGGTCTGTTACATGAGGTAGAAACTTTTTATAAAGGAAACCTCAATGTTAATGTGTAGCATATAAACTTTGTGTGAATGTGTAAACACAGACATGTGAACACAAACATATAAATACTGCAGGTATATGCAAAACGCTGAAGCTCATGACAAACATGTGCGTAGCTAGCGACATTAAACCTTAGGTTCACTTGGGATGGAATGGATGGACACAGGAAGCCACTGTTTCTGCTCAGACTCAGTTCGGCTGCTGCCTCTCTGTTTTTGCTCAAGTGTTTTATGTAAGCGTGTTTTGAGGAGCTGAAAGCAGTGAGAGTCAGGTCTTTCACAGTCATTTTTTAATAGAATCCTGGAGTAAAATATTCTCACCTGGAAGAAGTCTGTGGTGAGATGGAGGGAGGAGAGAGCAATTAGAAAAAGAAAATAAAGACACAGGCAGTGGGTGGCAAGAGGGAGAGAGGTGCACAGTAGTGAATGTGAAGGGTGACTTGGAAAGTAGAGGGATGCTATTGAGGAACAGCAGTAGGAAGGAAAAAGGGGGGCTGAGGGGAAAAGCAGGAGACATGGTAAGTTAAGTAAATTCACATTTATTTCTCCAAGAATTTGCTTCAAACGCTCTTCCTGCCCTCACTGAACATTTGCTGTTTGGACGCCCTCCACTATGGGGAGGAACAAAACGGCTCTGTTAGAGCCCCAGTGGTGGAGGTGAATAGCGGGTCAGGGGCTGTGCTGCGCTCGGTGGCTGCGCACTGCACCTGGGGCACCCTGTGCGCGCGGAGCGGAGAGCCCGCGCGCCCCAGCGCCTCGCAGCCGCCCCTGCCTGCGCCCCACCCTGGGCCCGCGCTCTGCCGTGGGCAGCCAGGCTCCGCTGCTAATTGTTAGCTCCAAAAACTCCTAGGCTTTCAGGGGAGCTAGTTGTGATCCCCAGGGAGCAGTGGTCACGGTGAGGTTTATTAGGATCCTCTTGACAGTGTTTAAATGCATAATGGACAAGCTAGACCATGCAGCTGTAATTCTATCCTGTACTGCCAGTCAGATGTGCTTGGAGAGAGATGGTCCCTGTTTAAATTAGGCCCTTGAATATCAGTACAAATGAAAGGGTTTTCAGCACCAAGGAGGACAGAATTATTTTTACCCTTAGCTAACCTTACTGTTGCCTGCACAGCAGATAGCAGATACGTCTCAGCTTATTGGGACTACAACCAAGCTATTGTTTTGGTCCAGTGCGAGCTAAAATGAACAATGGGGGGCATTGTTGGGATCTGTTGCTGGAGGTTTTGAAATGCATGTTATGTTGTGAAGGCACAGGGCATCTGCAGCGTAACTGCTGGAGACATTGCTGTACAGTCCTAGGGAGTCTCCTGTACACACAAATCACTGTTTTAACAAGGACTTCCTGTGGAAGCTTTTGTTGCCCTAACTTTAGGAGCTTCTCTAGGCAAGAACTGTAACATTTTAATGATTATAACCTGTTGCAATTAATTTACTATGAACTCCAGACATGGCAGTATAAAATTTAGTACACTGCAACTGCCAGTTCTAGCACAATAGGGAGGTTATTCAAGGAGAACTATACTTTAAAAAAACACACTTCTAGTGAAAAGTGGCCTACCTGTTCTGGGCCAGCCCAGTTCTGCTCTCATTTGCACGTGTAAGATTTTTGCTTCCAAAGTTGCACTGCGATGTTTGGAAGAAGAGCTAAACCTGCTTTCCTTGAAAGGTACCACTTCACTGGTATGCACCAGTTAGTGTTCTGTCCATGAGATCTATTGTTTTAAAGAAAGTGGGACTATCTGTAATTAATCTCTTGTCCAATGTGATTTTGGAAGAATTTGTGACTGATGAATTCTGTTAGCCTCTTTTGAGAAAATATTTTCATTTAAAAGATATGATTTTAATGTATTCTGCTTTTGGTGGGAAAATTATTGTTACTGTCTTCATGAGAAATTTTGTAAGTTTTATTTGAAATTCCATGCAAAAACTGTTTGGCCTTATCACCCACGGAAAAAGGCCTCTTACAGATGCATCATGAATTGGCATGGGGAATACCTTCCCTGCCCACTGAGCCAGAAGAGACTAGTGTCCATAGTCCTGCATGAGTGGCTGATGATCTGACACTTGAGCAAAGCTAGTATTTCATCCAGTGGGTGCTTTGGTGCCTGTAATAATAAGTTTAACACATTTCATCTAAGAGGTAGCTTTTCTCTTTTGGATGTAAATGTGCTGGCTTTCCAATGGGGCACCCCACCCCTGGATCCCTGACATTTGCAGCAATGTGGTAGTTTGCTAGTAGACTTCAGTCTCTCTGTGAGGGCATTAGAAACAGGGACAAGATTTTGAAATAAGAGAGATTTTTTTTTTCTTTTTGGAAAGGCAGCTGGTTTATCTTAGTATCACAGTGACAAACAGTCTCCTCCAGCCAGGATGCTCTAAATTGATACTCACTGTAGGAAACCCAGGCCTAAGTTTCACCGTCCTGTTATTGATTACCAAAGGCAGAGGGTGGAGGTGATTGAAATGCAAGATATTCCTTGGTGCGGCATTCATCCGTTCTCTGAAAAATTGCTGATAAGTAGCACAGGCTGCATCCAGGACAGAACGAGGCTTGCAGCTGGGTGACATTTTACACACGTTTAGCATGTCCCGCAAGATGTTCTCCAATTAGTCATCATCACTCACAATATGTTTTACATATTACCACACAGTTTACAGTCAGTCAGACTAATACAATTGCAGTGCAGCTGCTCACAGCAAGACACAAAGGTTATGGCACTGTGTACATAAGCAAGCTGTGAAAGTTACAGGCATTCAGCTCCTTTACCCTCTTGTGCTTTTAAAAGCCAACAGAAGCAGAAACAAATAGCAAGCGCGCCTCTCATTTCGGCCCTGGAAAAACATTTGAGAGCATGGAGTGAAAGGAGGGATTTTGTTTTTATAGTTTGATTCCCATTGCTGTGGCTGCAGCCAAAGCTTTTGGATTCTGGAAAAAGTTCAGAAGTGCTGCTTTTTGGAGGAGTTGGTGTTTATTGGAAAATTACATCTTGCCCAGTAAAAGCTGACAGTGTAAGTACTCTAGTCTATTAAAAACTACAGAAGACACTGTTAAGAGTTTATTTGATGATTGCTACAGATGGGTTTGGGAACTTGGAGCCTGGCCGTGGTCTGTAGGGCTTGGGGATCTATTCTGAGAACACAGATGACCCCCTCACATCCACCTACATTGTTAAACCAGAATAAGCTGCCACAGGTAGGCTCTGATTAGTAGCCAGGCAGATTTATCTAAAAAAAAGCTATCAGAGGTCAACATAAAAACTTAGTGAGAACCGCTGAGACACTGGCCCAAGGAAGTTCAAGGCTGGCAGACGGGGGATCCTGGCGTGAAAGCGGAGTCTGACTCAGATCAGACCTTGACCCTGTGAGATTTCCTGGAACTTTTTGGATTACGGAAAAAAATACATTGTGGAAAGGGAGGAATCACTCCCTCAAAACTGCTAGGCCTGATCTAAACTCCATTAAAAATTAACAAATGTCACAGCTATGAACAATCTCTGAATCAGGCCCTTACAGCATAAACCATCCTTGGCTCCAAGAAAAAGCTCTGTGTGGTTAGAAGAAGCAAATGTCACAACCTGGAGTACGAGCAAACACAAAAAATGTGTTGCTAATAGCTGTTCTGACAGTGAGAAAGGGAAGAGTCTTCCTCCCCTTTTTTTGTGGAAGCCTCCCGCTCTTTTTCCATCAGTTTTCCTGTCTTTGCCTGTGGATCATTAGAAAACCCAGATACGGCAGAACATGTTGGGCGATTTCTGCTAGTCGTGTTGCAGACTGGCAATCTTAGATGTCAGCTGTAGTCTGCAGGTATGCTGCTGTTCTGTTGTACAGTACTTTATTTTATAAGCTTTTCCCTGCTCATCTCCTTGCAATTCCAGGGATCTAAGTAGGTTCTGTTCCCTGTTGCTGTGATTGACCTGGCTTGGGATTGCCTACAGTGATTTAGAAGCCAGAACCTGTTAGGAATTCTCTCTTCAGTGGTGTGTGAGGCCTGGGAATTGTGCGGGCTTCCTGTGCTGCTCAGAAGAGCTACTTTTCCCGAGCATCAATTGCATTTTTACTATAGGCAGCAGTGTGTGTCTGTATAAAGATCCAACCGTCACAGCTGCTTAGGGCAGATTCAGTTTAATTCAGCTTTACAAGCAGTGTTAGGCTAAATCCAAATCAACATTGCTTTCAGCAAAATAAAGTTATAATTCTTTTGGCCTGCTAACAAAGTATGTGTTGCCATATTTGTCTTTCGGAAGCAAAATAAAATATGACACTTACTGACAGCCTGCTTCAAAAGTGGAAAGGGCTGATCTCACTTACATGCAGAGACTCTGGAGGCAATCCATTACATTCCTGACTCCAGGGGCACAGCTGCCATCGGACTGCAACCAGCACAGAGGAGGAAACTCCCGCAGCAGCAGTGGCTGCAGCCTCCTGTAACTGGATGACTTGCTCTGATGGACTACATTTCTTTGAGGGGTTTTCAGCATCTGACTCATATGGCTGAGCCAATGCTGAATTGCATCCATGAGACTTTCCTATAACTGCTGCTGAAGTTAACTACATTTTTAGTGCTTAGTTCAAAGGTAGTGAAGGGGCAGAAAGGCTGTGGATTTTTATCTTGCTGTGCCATGCTCAAGCTACATTAGTAACCAGCAAAATCTCATTTAAAAAAGCCTGTATAAATCTGATGAAATTTTACTAGGAGAACTGGAGAATCCAAAGTCAGTGGTTTGAAGTCAGTAGCAGGATACAATGCTATGTGACTGCTCAGAGAGCATTCCTAAGACCAACACCACTCTTCTCAGTATCACTATTCCTGTTTTGTAACAATTTTTGTGACATCTTTTGACTCTCATCTGCTTAGCCTGTAGAGAGATTTTCCATGGGTGGAAATAGCCCAATTAGTCTGTCCTACATACGTGAACATCATGTAGCACTATTCCTCTCTTCAGCATTAAGACTGGAAAACGAAAGAGAGAAGGAGAGAGCTATACACGCACACAGCTGTATTCTTAGTTCCCCGTCCCTTGGAGCTATTCCCTGTATACACGTGACCCTTTGCACTCTCTGGACTTTCTCCTACCAAACAGGACACACTTCCATAATACCCTCCCTTCTCAGCATGGACAGGAGGCAACCACCCCTCTTTGACGCAGAGTATTTGAGGAAGTTCACAGCTAAGACAGTGGTGGCTGCTCTCCTAACATCATTCTGTGCCCCTTCAAGTCTGGTTATGTTACTTTGGTGATAAATAGTCATAATAAATTTTTTAATAGTATGAAGATAGGTCGTTACTCATCATCGCAAGGCTGTGTAAAGATCATAAATCTGAAATAAAAGCCATTCGTTTGGTTAGAGAATCCAAAGCTTCACTATTTAGAAGGATTCATTTCCCCCATCCCCTTCAGTTAATCATTCTCTAGGTCCTCATAAATATCACAGGCAAAGGAAAACAATGACCTATTCTTGCAGTGCCATAAAATGCGTGATGCTATGCCGTGAGTTTTTACTTCTCAGCTTACATGTGAAAAATTCAGCAGCAAACGAGAGGTTGCAATGTGAAGATTCTTGCTGAGAGATTCTTGCTATTTAGACCAAAAAAGGAGGTGGGTATAAAAGTATTCAAGGAAAAGATAGAAGAAAGAAAAGAGGCAGCAAGGAACAAGTGCATATATGCATACATATGTTCATATGTATGTGTGCATGTGTGTGTTTTTTTTTTTTTTTTTCTATTGAGTTATAAAATCTGTATTAGTAGTACAAATTTTAAGAATCTTGGTGCAGGCACCTCTGTTTCAGCACCTCTAGCAGCTAGACTTAAAACACGATTGATTCATTTATTATTTTATCAACTCACATTTCTGAACATTAGGGTGGAGGGTCAGCTCTCACCTGTAGACGAGAGAAACAGACTTTTGTTAATGAAAGGTGAGATTTTGATCAGACTGTACAGTTTCAGAAGCTTATGAAAAGTGTCTAACAAAAGACACTGAAATAATGACAGATGAGTCATGAAGATTTCCATACTGAAAAGCTCTGGAGAAAAGCACATACTGTATTCCCATTATAATGAAAGATTAGGAATACATAAAGCCAGAGTATGAGCAGGCTGCGTGCAGGAGTCACTGGAATAGCCTGTGCTGTGACTGGCTCCTGAAGTATCCAACTATGTCTCTTAGAGCCCTACAGGTAGGACTGCTGCTAGCTTGACCACAGTTCAGGTGTTAGTATTGGCCAAGAATTTATTTTCCATATGGGAGAGCTTTTATTTTTTCCTAAAAAATGCCAGTTTTTCTTATGGGAAAAGTTTCTGGCAAATTCTTGACTTGGATTGTTCTTTGGGAAAAAAAATACTCTGAGTTTGTCAAAATGTGTTAGTTTGACATTTTAAAAAATGGAATTGTCATTTTTCTGGTTTAAATGACTTTTTGCTCTTAAATTTAAACTAGCTGAAGTAAAACCTGCTTTTAAAATGTTCAAAATCAAAAGGAGAGGTTTTGAAATTGCAGAAAAATATTTTGTTTGACAGAAATGATAAGATTTCTTTCAAGTGTTTGGTTCAGGAAATTCTCAGTTTTTAGTTTTTATTGCATTTAAGCTGATCTTTCTTTTTTTTCCTCTCCTTATTTTGAGATTTACTTGCAAAAAACATCCTGAGCTAAAATCTAGAATGTCCTTATGTACAAACAGAACGTCCTCTGGGGGAGATGTTCCTCCCACCTGCCACGTTGGTTCTTCCCTTCATTCTTCTGTCAGTTCCAAAGGGAAAGGGAACAGTATGAGGAATTAATACATTTTTTTTTTCTGTCAGAGCAACTGAACCTTGTAAATGGCTACTGTGCTGCTTTCTTCTGTTACAGAAAGGCCGCACTTAAACTGCAGTACTCTTGGGATAAAAAATGGGCAAACTCGTTGTTCCAGAGTTATATTATATATGAAGTTCTGCTCCAGATTCTGGTTACCAACAACAGTCGGTGTGTTTTGTTGCTTGTAGCATAAATCACAGAACCATTTCTGATTATTAAGGCCATAGTGACTATTTAATGTGTTCTCACCTACGCTCCCTTCGTTAGCCTGTTGTTGGCTCCCCCAGCACTCTCCTCTCTGCCCTGCCTGTGCAGCCAAGGAAGACTCTCTTCTGCATTTCTGCTCTTCTGTTTAAAAAGAGGGAAGATGGGAGAGAGGGAAGATTGCAGTGGTGCTGCTGAACAGCCTTTCTCAGGGCTACAACAGAGACGTTGAAGCGAATGTATTCCGGAGAGCAGCCACCCTGATTGATTTATGCGCCTAGCTTGGAACCAGAAACTATATAAGCAAGCAATAAATCATAGCACTGGAGGAAAGCAGAGCTATTGGCTGGGGCTTGGCCAGTTATGGGAAGGAAGTATAAAACAATAGGAAGAGAAAGAAAATTGTCTATTTTTAATAAATTGTTTGAGCTGCAGTGTTATTGGGCTCGGCTTTGACTTGGGATTAGGAGCCAGTTTGGGGATGGCGAGTGCTATCTTTGCCTTCACCAAACCTCATTAAGTGCGTAATGTTAAACACGCCGTACAGCTGGGCTGCCCGGCTGTGTCTCTGTGGCCTGCCTGCCTCCCAGGGTAGCAGCCCATCTCATAAGCATCTCTGTGAACCCTTGTAGTAAATGTTAGCGATCCCTTCTTAGCTGTTATTGTCTCTGCCTTCAGATATCTAAGCAGGTATACACATAAGTCCAAGATAAACACTTCCTTGGCCCCTCATTTATTGCAGATAAAAACTCCTATAAAGCTCACCACTGTGCTAGCTATCATGCCCTCTATCGCCTTTTTGCAAAATGTAATCCATAAAATGCTTTCATGGTAACCTTATACATCGGCAACCAGTGATAACATCTCTAGGCCCCCGTGACAGACAGGAACTCGCAAGCATGGAGTTAATAATGCAAACTTTCAAAAAATGAAACTGGCAGAGAGAGACGAGGAGGGGAATAAAAGGGGCCGGTGTGGCTGTAATTGGGACCATGTGAGCTTCCTTAGAGAGGGATTAAGGGAAAGAGACAGGCCTCGCCCGCGAAGATTAGTTTCAATTAGACGGGCTGGAGGCGAAAGTCAGGACTTGGTGAAAGATTAAAACAAGAAGGGAGAAAGTTTCCATTGCTTTTGCTTCAGGCCTACACAAGAGGGTTCAGTGAGATCATGCTAATTGAAGGCAAAGCTCGCATGGAAGTTAGGAAGAACTTGCATTAATTGATTCGATGCTGTGATTTTTTCTTTATCCACAATATTCTTTGGGGTTGATCCTTTTTGCAGTCTTTTTTTTTTTTTTTTTTTCTCAAAAATATGAAGAAGGAGAGGGTGAAATCATCCACTGTTTTCACTGTGATTGAAATGAACCAGAAGGGAGAGCAATAGACAGTCGCTTGGTGCTATCTGGTCAGTGCTGTGTTCTCTTTTTGCAGCCCCTTTCAGCTTAGCATCAACTATTAGAACCAAATTGATGGTGTCACTGTGACTACTGTACAGCTAAACTCCTTGTTTCACAAATTAAAAAGTCTGTTCCCTCAACAGATTTGTTTTTCCCACAAGGAGATCTAATTTAGAGCATTATTTAATTCTTTTAAATTTACAGTCTGGGAATCAACCAGCCTTGCATTTTCCATTTCTGAGGTTGAGCAAAGCAAACACATGGCTTCCCTATGGCTGCCATGGAGAGGAGCTTTCCAGGAAGTGGCAAACGAAATAGTTTCACCCATCTCTAATGGGAAGCATTCAGCAAAATGTAATTGTGATAGTGGTGAGGAAATTCTCTTACTTTCCTCCTCCCGCTTCTCTCTCCCCTCCATCCAGTTTCAGTGAAAAGTGAAGTTGTGGACTCATAGGTAGAAAGGGAGTAGATGTGCCCATGTCCTCGCCCGCGAGCTCCTCTCGGGGACGTACTCTGCGGAGCGTTGTCTTGCGCTTGGGGTGCAGCAAGCACTGAAATTGCGGTTGTGCCACTTCCTATAGGACAAGACTATCCCAAATCTGAGCAGGCTTTCATGTTAAGAATGTTCTCCTCTGCTCCCTCGGTAAGACCGAAAGTTATAGGAAAATGTATATCCCCTCTTTCTGTATTAAATCAATATTTTTATTCCATTAAACTTGTCTCTGAGAGGCAAGATACATCATCTTTTGCCAGATTTCTATATCAGATTGTCACTCTGTGGATTTTTGTTTCATAAAGCTTTGGAATTACAATGCCTAGTCAATTATAGTTAAATGCATTTTCACAGCCAGCCAGAAAAACATTAGCACTAATCAAAAACATCACATCAACAGGGATTCCCAAAGAGATTTTTTTTTGTTTTATAAAAATGTTCTCTCCCTAGGAACATCAAAAATAACCATGAGTGCGATCTGCTAAAATCTGAGAGAAAGAATTTCTGTTTCCAACTGCAGTGAAATCTGTCTTTCTTCCAGATGGCAGCTGATGCAAAATGTTTGCATTTAAACTAATATTGATAATCAGCAGGGGAGGTCACTCAGGACAGTGGTAATGCTCTAATAACGGCTTGCTACCATCCTGTTTCTGGCTTCACATGTGCACATTGCTTCATTTCAGTTTCTTGGCTCATGTTGCATTTTTTTAAATCCTTGGTGAAATTAGATACTGGAGGCTAATTGCTCACTTTTTTATTTTTCAGTTTAGAAAAATCAAAATACTCCCCTGTAGGATCTCACTGGGCCACTAGATGACTCTGTGCAAATGTTTCGCGCACTAGTGCAAACATGATGCAAATTAAGCTGCATAGGGCCCTGTTTGTATATACAGTGGTGACCACTTTTGTCTCTTCAATATTCCCTGTTAAATACACATATTCTTTCATGGATATTGTGGCATCGCGTTCTTGGGGTGGCCCAAGAGCCTGGAAATGCTGCAGACAGGGCGCATTTTGTGCGTTTCTCTACGCGCCGTCTGCAGCAGGGTCTGCGGAGCTCTGCAGCTCTCAGAACGACACTACGAGCCCGTGTTTCAGGGCCTGTGAGCGCACAGCGGTGTGGGACGCTGTAGCTGACTTCAACAAAGAAAAAGCCCTTACAAGTTCAGTGTAAGACTGCACTATTGTTTAGAAGTAAAACCACTGAGCAGAACAAATTAACCTAATCTGCTACCTTGGAAAGCACCTAGACCCAAGCATTGCTTTGTAATTACCATATTTCTTTTAAATGGAAATGTTGACAATGTTCCAATTTTCCCAGTTAAAACCTAGCATCCCTGGTTTCCTCTCCTCCCCTCCTGGCCCTTCAGGCAGGCTTTCAGTTTTTTTTTTTTTTTTTCCTGGAATTATTACATAGGGGCCTGATACATGGATGCTATGAGTGAATGTTTTCCAAACATTGTAGGAACTATTAAAAAAGTGGTTTTCCTTCTTCCCCTTCTTCCTTTCGCCCTCCCCCGCAACTAATAGCACACAAATAGCAGTTCATGTGATTTTGGCCACTCTCCACTATTCCAGGCAGACTTCAGGAAATCTGTTGATTTATAGTTGGGGCATCCAAAGGCAGCACGCTGCCTGCTTCCTTAAGGTATGCCTATTAGTGACATTTAATAAGTTTGAGGCACAGCATTTCAGATTGGGAGTATTTGTATTTTAGTCTCATAACTGTATGTTTATACTTACAAGTTGATTTAATGAAATAAGCTCCTTTCGTGATGCTTGTTGGCTTTAGAGTTTTTGTTATGATATATGCAGACTGTTCTTGAAGTTTAATTTACCAAAGTAGAGCCAAAGTTTTCTATCATTATTCCATGAGCAGTCCAATTGAATTCAATAGAGCTATTCACATAAATAGGTAGAGCTAAAGCAGGGTTTGGGACCCAGTTCCTTGAAGCCACTGAGCATGTGGCCCACGGTCCTTTGGGTTCAGGTGTTTGGGTTCTGGAAGTGTCACTCTGGAGTGCTCTGTCAGGCTGTAGTGAAGTTTCTTGCTGCTTTACTTCTTCCTCTGTCATGGTAACAGGGTCTTTAACAAAGTTGAAGAAATCAGGAAGTTTTTTGCACTTGGAATTCTGTCTTTCAGTCTTGAAGTAAGTGAAATTCCTTGATGGTTGTGCTCCAAAATACCTAGCACTAAAATTTCTTTTTGACAAGTTTGATGAAGAGGCACATGTAATGAAGAACTGCGATGCAGTACAAGCTGCAAAGACTTCATTCCTGCAGTCTCTTTTGCAGAGCCCTTTGCAGGACAGAGGCCTTTGTCTATTGAAAAAAATGGACCAAGGAGCCCCTTCCCCTGGCCTGCTCCTCCCACTGCTTTGCTGAAATTCTCCGATCGTGAGGGCATGTAGGGAACAGCTGCTTATGATCTCTTCACAAGTACTGGGTCATTGGTAAACAACCATCCCTCCACCCTCTCTGGGAAAAAAAAATTATACAAAAAATGTATTCATTTTCCCTGATGATGAAGAGTAATGAAGAGCACGTGCAAGCTGCAGTAAGAGAGAGAGAAAAAATGACAAATTAAATCATGTCTCATTTGACAACCCTTTAAGTGTAACAGATCTGCACTTGTGCTGTCTGACAGGCATGATTGATACCATGGAGCACTCGTCAATTTTTAAACACACAGACTGAACAAAGAGTCACTTCATCCTAGTCCTTGTAGTTTACAGGCAGCCCATGCTACACAGGGTAAGCACCCCTTCATGCTGGGGTGTTTTACTTGGCAACACACTACATCTCACTGTTTGGACAACTATATTTATTTTTATGATCCTTAAAATATTGTAACCCAGTCAACTCAACAGTCATTTAAGGTAATTTCTGGTCTGAACAGAATTTATTTTCTGGACTCCTTTACAATAATGTATGTTTGTTGTGGGCCAAATTCTTTGTGTAGGTACCACTGTTTCTGTGCTGTATTCATAGCTGTTAACTGGGAGAGAATCACAGCAACTTGTAATTTCTAGTATCTTGGAATCTAAACCTCCTAGTTGTTTTTGACCATGCCAGTCATGGATAAGATTTAACATGAGAAAACAATACGCTCTTCCTTGTGTACCAACTTGTGTATGTGGTACTTGTGTATCTTATTTGTGCACCAACAAACAAAATGACAAAATTATTATTATTTTTTTTTTTTTGAAAAACTCTGCCTGAGACAGTCTTCAAAAAATCTGAGGTGAACAAGGTGGAAAATGCAGAAGAGTAAGAGTCTTTAATTATCAGTGTTTTGCTATTGCTCCACGGAAACACAGCTACTATGGAACTTTTAAATTGACTGGTAAAATTTGGAGGACAATGTCTTTTTGAATTTTACATTTCTCTTTGAGCATAAAAAAAAAATCTTTACACTTACACCTCTTTCATCCCAAAATAGTTGTATAGCATCATCAGGATGTTTTGATGTGAGATGAGTCATCCATCAATTAAATTCATATACCTCCATGCAGGACTTGCCTGCTGCATGATATCAAGAACTCTTCAGCAGTTTAGAATATCCAGTGAGGAATTCTTTTGGCACAGAAGTGACACAGGCAGCCCCTACGCAGCAGCAAGTAGACTAGACAATGTATGAGTGGGAAGAAAAGGTAGATGAGGCTTTCTGCACACAGCTGCAAGTAGCCTCACGGTCACAGGCCCTGGTTCTCCTGGGGGCCTTTAACCATCCTACTGTCTGCTGGAGGAACACAGCAAGGCACCAGCAATCCCGGAGGTTCCTGGAGAGCAGGGATAATTTCTGACCCAGGCGATGGAGCGGCTGACGAGGGGAGGTCACTGCTGGATCTTGTGCTAACAAACAAGGAAGGGCTGGCTGGAGGTGTGAAGGCGAGTGCAGCCTTGGCTGCGCTGACCACGAGACGGCGAAGTCCAGGATCTTGAGAGGAGGGAACGGAGCATAAGGCACGAGCACAACACAGGACTCAGGAGAGGAAACAGCCTCTTCAGGCTGCCATCTATGTCCGTGCCGGGATGAATTCCATCATCTGGGCTTTCAGTCTATGTTTGTGTCTTTCCTGATAGTGCTGGGCCCTTAACTCCATTAAGGGTAGATGCACAACTTTGTTTATTTAGACTTTTTAACCTGACAATTCCAATCAAGCTAATTCATCCGAAAGAGACCAACCATCCTTTTATTTATTTTAAACTATTTTACCAAGGTAACCCAATCCAGACCATCTCCATATCTTGTTTACAAGAACAGCCTTCATGACATCTGTCCTATGTAAATGTCAAAAAAACGAAAGCCCCAGCAAAAGTCATAAAAACATCAGAATTGTTATTCAGATGCACATACCAAAATGAGCCTCAAATGTTGTTACCTACACAACTCAGAAAAGAGCTTTATAAAAGATGCCTTTAAAAGTAGTACTATGCAAAGGTAGAAGGAGCATTTCTCCTGTGGAAGAAACAGTTGTTTCACGCCTGTGTAGGTGAAGTAGTTACAAGGCAAGAGGAGACAGTCTTTTCCTGATATAACTGATTGGATTTATCAGCAAGAGAAAGGTAAAAGGAAGTAAAAAAGCTGTAAAATTCAGAGCCTTGGTCCAAATGGTCAGCAAGAAATTTGTACCATGTTTGTAAATATTTGGATGCTAAACTACACGTAGCTTCTGAAATGTGCTAGAGGGATTTTACCATTTGCTAGCAAAAAAAAAATGTTGATTGTAAATAACACTATGACATGGCATTCAAGTATAACCTGATAGAATTCCATTCCAAGAATTGAAATTCTTGGAATTCCATTCCATTAACTTCTCATGAAATGACAATTGCAGATGGCTAGTTAGGAATACTGCAGCAGTTTAAATTAGATTACTGGATGTAAGTATGACAACACGTTGTGGTCTACAAAAGCAGAGGAAAGCTGAGAATTCCCACTGATGAGGTGCTTCAGCAGTGCTTGATGGCTTATCTGGATTCTTGGCGATCCCTGAAAATTCTCACATTTCACGAAGATGTGGAAGCCTACAGAATTTGTCACTGGAGCCAGGAATTGCCACCCGTGTAGTCCTTTGTTATTTGCCGTTGCGTTTTGGATTCCTTTTTTTATTCACTGCTGCACAGCCGGTGGTTGGGAGTGTATTTCAGGCTCACGGGAAGCTCCTCATTGATAGGTCCTAGAGCAACGTCTCTGCTGAGGTAGAGCAGGGCCAGCAGCGCGTGGGGCCGCTGCACAGCCTTGCTGTGTGCCGCCTGGGGCTCCCGGCTCATCTGCAAGG
This sequence comes from Nothocercus julius, assembly GCA_013398735.1. NCBI lineage: Eukaryota > Metazoa > Chordata > Aves > Tinamiformes > Tinamidae > Nothocercus > Nothocercus julius. The sequence continues at coordinate 697,705 of VZSV01000124.1, read as the reverse complement.
GCCGCCTCTGCGGGACCTGAAAAGAGAACAGACACTCGGAGTAGAGCTGGTAGAATTTTAGAATTCCTGTAACTTGTGAAATTCCAGCACACCCCCAAACTAAGAAATAAGGAAATTATTATTTTGCAAATCAAAATTAAAATGCCTGTTTTGATCCAAAAACCGCTTCTTATTGAACACAAGAACTGTTGAGTGTCTGGCAGATATGTGTTACTGGAACTGGAAAAAGGGTGTTAAGCTAGGAGAGAAATACTGCCCCAGTGATCCTTTGGGCTTTAACCAAATCTGCCAGAAATAGATGTAATGAAAAACATTGTCTGCATGTTATGGAAGTCAAACAAACATACCTGAGAGAGCTCTTTAAATGCATTATGACTAAGGCTTGCTATACATTAAATAAGCCACATCTGCTATTGGTATTGTACTCGCATCCATGTGAAAGGAAAGATTAAAACAAGATACCAACATGAAAATAGATTGGTACACGAGAAGTGAGTGGGGACTCCTGGAAGGAGGTTGTTAGATAGAGGCTGCTTGGAATAAATTGCAGCAGAAAGACCCGTCCTCTCTGTTGCACCATTTTCTGGGATGCAAACCTGCTTGTGGGGAGGTGTGTGTGATTGTCGTTATGAAAAGCTTTTGCCAGCACAGTAGCCCAGATACCAGGGGATAAGGCACTGCACAAGGCTGCTCTCCAGCTCTCCTGGGTCGTTCCTGTGAGGGGACGTGAGTTTCTGCCCCACAGCTCCCCACGGGCTGTTATCTCAGCAGGACTAGGTTAAGATGCCTCCCGTGTTAGCTCAGAGGAATGCCTCCGTCTTCCTGCAGTCTTCAGGTTTCGCCCAGCACCACTGCTCTTTGAGTTTGAAGGTTCATATTTCAAACAATGGAAAGAACAATTGGGAAAGGAACCCCCTGTTTCTGTTACAGCATAATCCTACCTGGGAGAAAGGCTCACTTGTTACTTTAAACCTACTGAATGTGAGAAGAAAACACTCCGCTGAGATGAAAGGACCGCGAAGGGGAGGCGTGGTGCTCCCTGCCTTGGCAGTCTCTGCGCAGAGCCCAGGCTGCTTCACAGGCTCAGTCGTGTGGGGTCGGGCTACGTTTGCCTTGGGAAATGCTGCGGAAAAATCCGTGACCAGATGAACGGGGTTGATGACCCAAGCCGAGAGCAGCAGCAATCACTAGTGCGTCACCCAGAGCTGCTGTACAAGCAGCAGCACCTTTTGGGTGCCCTCTAAGTACAGGGGCCTTGATCACTCTTGGCCATTAAGGAAATCCTGGATCGTTGACATTGTGCTGAGTAGTGGTAAGATCAACAGTTTAGCTGAAAAGGAGTAATCACATATTGCTAAATCCTTACCTTCTGTAGTTTCAGATTAATGCAATAAACTTTGCTTCCTGCCCTCAGCTAGTTTGCTCTACGCCTCTAGACATGGCCACATTCCACTTCAGAGGCAGCAACTGCTGATTGTTGGGTAAATTGATCCATGTATCAGTTGTAACACTTCATAAGAAATTTATCTTATAGTCACAAAAATATAAAAGGAAGTCAGCAAAATGAGATTTTCTTCCTTGGGACCTGGGGAACCTAGTGGTGTCTGTGGTTTTGCAAAATCTCTCATGCTTTATTTATTTTTATTCCTTTGCTAGCCCTTGGGTAAGGATTACTTTCAAACAAGCTGGTTTAGTGTTTGCATAACACAGGCTTAAATTTGGTTAGAGATGGATCATTTTTCAAGTAAAATTCCCCCTGAAAATAATTACGAGTATTTGGGGGTGCTGGGGGGAACATCAGGAAACTCTGAGGTCTGATGACACCTGACAATTAAAAATAAAATCTATTTCTCAATCCAGACCTTCTTCCCCCAGTCAGGGCAAATTAAACTGAACTGCAGAAGTTTCAAACGTGCTTTAAAATCTAGGATCTTCCCTTCTGGGTAGATTCTGCATTCTCTGAATGATTTCTTCCTGGAAAATTGTCTCAGATTCATATTAATGAGGATTCCATGTTTGTGGTAAGGAGAAATTGGTCTTGTGGCTTAAGCAGCCTCAGGACTCTCGTTAAGCACAAGAGGTTAATAATCCAAACTAGCAACTAACTAGCTATGGTCAGCTAATCGCTATTGCTTTTGGCTCCCAAGCAGCTAGGAAAGCTGATGCCTTGTCCTTTATAGTCTTAGAGATGCAGGTGAAGGCAAGAAGACCAAACAGATGAGTCTTTTGGAGTTGATGAAGAGGAGGGAAGATCACTTCCCTGAAGCTGCTGGTTGTGGTCTTAGCTAGTACAGCCTGTATGTGCTTCATTTAACTATGAGCAGGATTAAGTTTTGTTTGCTAGGAAGGGGCTTGGAAGAAACAACGCAGGTATTCCTGACATTGAAGAATTGCTGCTAAGATTGGAGGGCATTCACGAATTAGCTCTATCCTTCTAGGGCCAGTGGAAGCTTTAATTTTAATTGCACAGACCCCAAGCAAATTAAAAAGAAGCAACCAAATTAGTTACCAGGCGGGCTTCCTCCGGTGTCCTGACAGCCCACAGTCCCAGAGGCCTCTCAGAGACAGGAGGTGCGTCTGGCTCCTGCCACATCCTCCCTGCTCCAGTTTAAAAAGGTAGATGCAATTCTAGACTGTAAGTGATCTTTTTGCAGCTCTGCAGCTACCTCTGTTCCCAGCAGGAAAGTTTGCTTGGCGTGGGAGAAGCTTGGGTTGCTGATTGCTGAAAGGCAGCGTGTTGTGGTGTGTGGGAGCCCCCAGCTGCCACAGCCTGGGCCGCTTTCTGAGGCTTCTCTCTGCTCATGTCAGGAAAGCCGGCTCTGCACTAGCAGTTCCCCTTGGGAAGAAGTGCCTGGGACTCTAGCCTAGCCATACATCTCTGTCAAAATCTCTATGAATAAATTAACCTTTCTAAAGATTAGTGCACTCTAATACCTCGGGGTTTTTTTCTTGTTTTTTAACAGAACAAATGCTAAAAATGCCTTGACAGACCTTGCTGGATTTTGTGCTGTGGATCATCTACAAAGGGTTGTGCTGGGAATGGCTTTAAAGGCACAGCCATGTGATTAGAGAGAGTCCTAACTTGTCTTCTCCTTTAGAGAAGGGCTTTAATGCATAGCAAAACATACCATTATGAGCAGGAAATCCTCATTAGGATGAATAATAAAAAAAGCTAACAACAATCCTCATGCTTTTCCTTCTAGGATGCCTCAAATTAAAGCAACTCCTGATGCTTCTCCTGTGTTAGTGCAGCAGAGCAAAGAAATGCCGGACTGAAACAATTTTGAAGGTTTTGGTAGCTACACTTAATGTTCAGTTAGCTAAGACACTGGTTGCCAAAGACATCTGTGAAACAGCAGCCCAGCTGGCCCCTGTCCTGCAGAATCTGGCTTGTCTGCGTCCTTACTCGGGCCCTGGTTTTGGTGGGACAGCCTGGCGGGAGGTCGAGTGTCTGTTGCTCTTTTCTTTTGCCACGAATTGCTGGGATTGATCTGATCCTTTCCAGCAGCGTGTGGGGAGGGTGGTCATGGTGAAGCTGTTCCAAAGATGGTAGGGTGTGTTTTGATTTTTTGATCCTTTTGAGATGCATTATGGGGAGGAAGCTCTCTGCTATCAGAAGAATTAGTCAAATTCCTTGTCAGATGTGCAATCCCATTAAAAATGCATTATCTGTTTTCAAAGCTTAAGTATGGGTGTTGGTTGAGAGTCTTTAAAATATTATTGTAAACTTTCACTGAGAAAATATCCATGAGTCTTTCATGAAGGCTAATCCCACTTCAACTACCTTAAACCATCAACTTCTGGGGTGGCCTTCCCAAGCAATACCAGGCAAGAGCATACAATTATTCGATGAAAATCCCCCTGGAAGATGCATGCATTTGTTTTAAGTCGTTGATAGGGGCTCTCAGCGCTCAGCTAATTTATTCTGAAAATGATTCTGTATCTGCCTGCCTCCTGAAATTCTCCCTTTGCTTCTCAGTCTGGCACCTGTAGACCAAATGGCTGTCACAGTCCAGGAACCTGGCTGCTTTCTGCAAAGATTAGTTTAGAGTACTTAAATGGATATACACCTAAGTCGAGTATTAAAAGTAGGTGAGCAGAATAGTTAAAAGCTCCTAATAAGTGTGTGTAAGAAAGGTACGTATTTTAGTGAAGCATGAAAAAGCATGAAAAATATGGCCATCCCCTATTAAAAGGACAAAAAGGGCCTAAGGAGCAGATAGAGGCTCTTGCTGTCGTGATGCCAGTGCAGAGGAGCATGTCCATGCTACTCTTTTTGTTGTTCTTGTTTCATGAGAGCAGTTGGCAGAAAATAGGCAAATTTCACGTCTGGCCGAGAGCTCTGGCTCCACACCGTGACCATGTTTCCTGCCTGGGTCTCTGGCAAGTGAATTGGTTTCTATAACAACTTCAGTCCTCTGTGTCACTACAGGTGAATGAAACACAGCTCAGAACTTATCTCTTCAAATACCAATAAAGTAATGGTTTCAGTCCCGGTTAGGCGTCATTGCCAATCCACCTGTTAAAATATTTTTTGAACAACAAAGTATGAAAGTAGTACATACACATCATAAATATTTGGGATAATGTGTTATGTTTGAAAGCTTTTACTGTGCTTTGATTTTATTTTGATTATGGCTAAACTCCTAAGGGATCATTTTGGGGCCTGCAAACAAAGTCTGCAGAATGAAATAAATTGTGCTGGAAGGTGAAAACCAGCTTCACTCTGTCTTTAGCCAATCCATATAAAAGTTCAACCCAAAGTTGAGTGACTAAGAGTTTAAAGAGAGTTTCCATTTCCCTTCTGCTTGGTGAATCAAGGAGCACCAGCAAATATTTTCCTGCACCCTTCTGGCTTTGGGAAGCTGGGGCTCTCAGCTGGTTGTTACCTTGTCAGGCTTCTAGTTTGCAGTCCCAGGTAATTTCCCATTACCTGAAACAGCAGAGAGAACCCCCCGCCTGACATTCTGTTTCGACACCTTTGTAACTGGATAAAGCTGCTAGAGAGGAAATATCCTGGCAGTGTGAGTCTGCTCTGTACACAAAAAGCAAAGAGAATCAGTCCAGTAAGAGCACATCAAATTTCTTCCTTATTATTTTCATCAAACAAAGAACATGTGGTCCTCAGCTCTTGTGTAGCCCTGTGAATTCAACTATCTACAGCATGGCACAGCTGCAGTAGACCTGATTTTAGCGCATTAAAGCAGGGAGGGTGGTGGCACTTTAACATTTCCTTGCTAGAATAGGTTTATATCAAAATTTTATGTTATTTCAATGAAGTGTAGTGTTTACCATAAATAGTGGGGCCTGCAGAAAGCTAGTTGCAACACTGCTTCTACTGTGAACCAGCCTCAAGCCTGAACCAATTTAAGAAAGTATTGGCCATATGATTTCAATATTCACAAGCGGAGCAAATTTGTGAGTGGGTTTTTGGCTGGTTTTGTAGTGAGGGGCGCCTGCAGTTGATCAACACCGCTCATACAACTAGGTGTCAATGCACAGGCAGAATAATAACAAGAATCCAGTGTGTACAGGGATCAGTCGGCTCATGGGGAGGTGTTAACATGCGAGAGGAAAGAAAACATTATGGCGAAACGTTTTCATTTGTTGCTTAGTCGGCAATCAAGTAATTCTCAGAGATGTGAAAGAAACAGGGCGAGATATTAAACATGACAGAGCAGGTGAGGAACGGCGCTCCCACGGCTTCTGTTGCCCTGCTGCTAGCTGGAGAACTCCAAGGAGCCTAGTGTCAGCTGGGTGTAAGGCTGACAGGAGCAAAAACTGATCATGACCTCCTTTTGCCAAGCAGGAGAGCGGCCACTGCGCCTAGATTTTGCCTGTCTAAACACAAGGACTCTTCAAAGTGCAGTGCAACTGTGAGATCGAATAAAAGGGTTGGTGAGGGGGCCTGAATCCCAGGCTTCTTCTCCTTGGAAAACTTGGATCACGAAGAACAGTTAGCTCTGGAAAAAAGCTTTTAGAGATAGAAGATGGATACGTTTCTTAGAATCATGCGAAATGGAAGTGGCTCTCTGAAGTCACTTTAAGACTTTTGATCATTAGAAAGGATTCTTCCTAGCTGTGTCCTGAGCTATTACTTACATTTTTGGTAAGAATGTTGTATCTTTGTCTCTGTTGCTTTATTTCTGAATGTCTTAGTTATCTATCCTTGACTTTCCAGAATGTATATAACCTAATTCAGATCACCCATACCTGCTCTCAGTGAAGTATTTTTATTTTGTTAATAGCATGCTTTTCTGTACATATGAAATAACACCCATCTTTTTTCTCCCTCCGGATCAAAAAAACCCCTGAGCCTTGTTTTGCCAGTCACTGTTTCCTGTCACTTGCAATGGCCTCTTCCCAGGAGGTAAGAAAACAACTCTGCCTACTTTTTACCAATGGTAATCTGTTGTTCTGGCATCCTGTGAATGACTGGTTTCAGGCAATTCTGTCAAAGTGCCTTGCCAGCGACCAGGTTTTGGATGTTTGCTTTGGGAACATTTTGTGGTTGAATGGCTGTGTTCCATTCCACATGTAAACATGGGCAAAAACTCACATTTAACAGTTCTAAACAGTTGGAGAATGGTCAAAGAAGCGATCTCTCTTCTATTTAATACATTGAAGTTTTGCATAAAGTACAGAACAATTTAGTAGCAGGAATGTCCAGGTCCAGCCAAGCGTATGATTTCGTTTTATTTTATTTTTAAAAATGCCTAGGACAAAGACTAAGCCTTTATTTGGAAGATGTCAGGAAAGCAAAGCCTAATTGAATCTCAGACCGTCCATTTGGAATCATGTTGAAAAGGAAAGCTCTCTTTTCCCTCGGCATGCACTTGTACTGGAGGCCAGTTTCCACTCTCATTTGCATGAGTTTAAACCACAGTAACACCACACGTGACTGTGCCAATATTGCTGAGATCAGAATGGGTTCTCAGCTATTTAGAGCTTTGTTTTTGCTTTCTTAATCTGCTCACAGTGTTAACCGTTTGTTCCTCATGCTGACCACTCAGGGAGCATGTCCCCAGTCACAGGACCTGCTTTGTGCTCAGCTCCCTTCCAAGTCCTGATCTGCATTGCTACAGGTCCTGTACCCCAGGACCCAGGATCGGGGCGTTCCTCAAAAGAAAAAGCCCCGTGGTGCAAGTGGTTGGGACAGCCCTTTGCTTACAGATTATTTTATTGTTTGGGGAGTTTCTAGTGGAGCCATCTCCTTCAGGTCCTTGGTTAGCAGAGCCCGAGTTTCCTGTGTGGAGTCAACGGCGAGTGGCTTTTCCCAGAGCGCAGGCTGCAGCCTGCGCGCCGCACCAGGAGCACGCGCAGCCCGGGGCTCCTGCTTCCCTGGCTGTGCACCCCTCTTTTACTGCCTGTGTTAAGCACTGCTGCAAGGTGCTGCGTTAGTTCTTGGGGGAGACATTTGCTGTACAGAAAGTGTGAAAGGCCTTTGGAAAGAGCAGCCTCATTCACTCTGACAACGCAGAGTTCTGTGCGCACTCTGAGCACCATTAAACGGAGGTGGAGGATAAAAAGGCCTTTGTCAAACCCTGGTGAAAAGGGAGAAGGAAATGGATCTTTTCCTGTCTCCAGCATGATGCATTTGGGTACCAGGCAGGAGATGAATATGTTGGGCCCGGTGTGTTTGGGCTACTTCGTTTTACACTTTGGATCGTTTGTCCAGAGCCAAGGCCTTAAGCATGTAACTCACACTGCTTTTATGCACTCACTGCTGGCCCTAGGTTGCACTGTGCAGATGGCACTTCTTACCCTCTTACACATATTTATGATGAGCTAACATCCACTGTTTCATATAAAATATCACTGTTGATTTTAGCTCCAAATATGCCATTTAGGCCTCTGACAGTGGGATCTTTTCTACAAGAGACCCAGGAGTAGCCCAGCTCAGTGGTTCAAAAGCACTTTCTGCGTTGCTGAATGCCCCAGGTATATTGTATCCGAAATTTTCATGCATCATCTACAGAGAACTGGTGGTCTCTGGTAGCACTTGTTGGTCCTGCACATATTGTCTGATCACATGCTGCTGGCTTCCTGCCTTATTTCCAGCTGCTAAATTGCATTCAAAGGCCATTTAAAATACTTTCCTAATAATACTTGCCTATAAAAATAGTTACTGTAGCTGCTGCAAGGATGTTCTAGGAGCTGATCCAAGAGACAGACCCTACTTCGATGAGATCCACCCTATGAAGAAAAAGCTGAGAAATTTCAGCTTTAGCCGAATTTCAGCAAAAATTAACAGACAGCAGCAAATAACTGGCAGCAGCAGTGTTAATCAAAGCATTTGCATGCTCACTTCTGCAGCTGATGAATAAGATAGAGAGCTTTGCTTGTTGGGCAGAGTTCCTAAGCTGTTTAAATATGTTACAGCTTTGCTTTTAAAGTAGAAGAACTTGGATTAATTGAGTAAGTGGCACTTAAGAGACTGTATGTTAGGAAGCAGCAGTGTGGCTGCATGCAGCTTGGGTGTTCCTTCGTTCCCCCTCCCTTCATCTCTCTCCCCCCCCCCTTCTCTTTTTTCCCCCTTTACATCTATGGTTGCTCTTTCCCTGTAGCTATGGGGTTAGGACAAAGCCGATCGACTGCAGGTTTTATTGCTAGTGAGCTGAGACATGCAGCTGTTTCAATTCTTTGATCACAGAAGATAGCAGAACAAGCAAACCCAGTGCTGATGCAAACTTTTTTATTTGCAAAAACCCTCTGTAGACGCTCGGTGCAGCTGTTTGGACTCCCAGAAGGTGGCACGGATAAGGGGCAGGGGCCAGGGGATGTCTGGCCTGGCCTGTTGATTCTTCTTTCTGGCAACTGTATCCAGTCCTCTGCTTGCCATTTCTTACCAATGTTCACGTGTGCTCAAAACACATCTTTTAACAAGTGATTATTTTCCGTGTTCAGAGGAAGCTCTTGAAAGCGAGCATGCTTCAGGCTCAGTCTGCCCGTTTTGTTTCCTTTCTCATAGACAGGAAGTGTGTCTACCTCAGCCTTATCTAAGCAGTTCGCTTGACGCTTTAACTTACCCTTCCGTTATCATCGGCTCGGCAAGGCAGCCCTTCCAGGACTTTCTGACTCATGTCCTGAATTTTTTTTTTTTTTTT